>JAQFZC010005278.1:0-14442 GCA_034695205.1 Dicyrtoma fusca | reverse complement strand
CTAAACAGCCAACCTACCCTATATGCCTATATAGGCACCTATATAGGCGTATAGGATAGGCAGGCGCGCACCTGTGAAGTAGCATGTAAACGAGAAGATCACGCATCATCTCCCACAGATTCAATTTCCTCTCCTTTTTTTTGTCCCAAATACTAACAACTTGGTATGTATGCCGAATAACAGTCCTTATTATGACATATTGTAGGCATTTATACCAAGTTGAGCACTTCTGCAAGGTAAATATGAGTCGAGAGAAGAAAAGTACGGTACTTACAGAACACATCAGTTTGTTTTCTGCTTCCTCGGATCTGACATCTCGTCTGATGTGATGCGATCTTTAGGATGATGTATTTTATGTGGTGTGTGAGGGGCTTCTGCTTCTCCTTTTTTTTTCACTCTCACTTTCATCATCTGGTCTGTCTGTTGGTGGATGCGGATGATTGTCGGTGACGGTGGTCGGTCGGGCATTGCCTCTTTTTTCTCAGAATCACAATCCCCGTCTCTTATTATTGAGTCTTGAACTCTTTTGCATCTTGAGGTGATGGTCTGCTATGCAATCTTCCTCCTGGGTCTTGATCTCATCATGTAGAACATGCTGTACGTGTCAGACGATGGCACTGTGTACATAGGTACATCGTCGGTGAAAGGGCAATTTGAAGTAATATAGTCCGGCCTGACAGCGTCACCTACAACCTAAATGCCATTTTGACGCCATCAACTTTCTACCTACCTACTTGCGTTTGCAAGAAGTGTTGACACGTGTTTTGCAGATTTTTTGAAAAATGCAAACAACGGTTTTATACATTTTTTGAAAAGTGTAAATAACGTTTTTACAACTTTTGAAAAGGTATAAATGTCAGTTTTAACATTTCTGGAAGAAGGTATAAATATAGCAGTTTTACGATTTTTCAAAAGTAGTGATAAAAACAGTTTCATTGCTTTTGAAAAGTGGTAATATAATAGCAGATTTACCATGTTAGAAAAAGGTAAATACCGATTCTACCATTTTTGAAAAGTGTAAGTAACGATTTTACACATTTCGAAAGGGTATAAGTACCAGTTTTACTATTTTTGAAAAGTATTTGCATCAGTAATAGGAGAATTGCCTATTTTGAAAAGTGTGAATACCGGTCTCACACACTTTGAAAAGCTGTAGGTACAAACCAGTTTTACTATTTTTGAAAAGTGTAAATACCGGTTTTACTACTTTTGAAAAGTGTACAAACCAGTTTTACCATTTTTGAAAAGTGTAAATACCGGTTTTACTACTTTTGAAAAGTACCTAGTACCTATGCATATAATTAATATGAGTTTTGCCCTTTTTGAAAAGTGTACATATCAGCTCAACACATTTTGAAAAGGTGTAAATGTCCGCTTTCTGATTTCTGAAAAGTGATAAAACAATTGGAGTTTTTCCATTTTTGAAAGGTGCAAATACATACAAGTTTTACTAATTTTTATACACACATTTTGCATGATTGCATGGTAGAAAAGTCGATCTTCGGTTTGGTTGGGACTTAAGTAAAAATAAACTTGAAGGGACGCTGGACTTGCCTCGAATGATTTCAAGCGGGTATACTCATGAACTTAACTCTCAATCACAATGGTTCTTCACCCACGATGCCTCCCTATTTACAGTTCATGCATGTATTAAGTCATAGTTCACAGTTATTGTTACGAGTTCCAGTTGGTTGTTAGTTGTTTGGGGCTAGTAAACGGGAATATTATCAGATAACACTATCAACTATCAACACCCACTATTAAGCTAAACTAACTGTAATCCTTAAACTGTGCCTATAGTATAACCGCACATCGATACATCAGTAAATAAATAAATGTTGAACGTACAGCAATGATCTGTGGAATACGGGACATAAAAAGGAAACTAATTTACTGAACTGAACGGGAACAGACAGAAGGGGATGAAAAGGGATTCGAAAAGAACGTTGAACATTGAAATGCATACCGAGATGCCGAGATCAGTTGTCAGTGAATTCTTCTTACATACTTTTGAAGTTTGAGAATGCCTACGACCTACCAACCAACAACTGACTAACAACTAACAACAACTTAAGTACTTACAACTTATGACCAAAGACAAGATCAGAGATGCCAGAAGCCAGAACCAGTATCAGACACCACGAAAAACATTCAAAATTACACGGAGCTCGGATGGCACGGGTCAAGTCAAGTTTTTTTCTCATCTTCTTTCCTTTCCCCGCTTCCCCTCGTCGTTATGGTATTTGAAGAAGAAGACGTAAATCATTTTTGTCAAATAGATACACAAGTACCCGGGTCGGGTGCGGGGAGTAAATGTCACTCTCACAAAAAAAAGCAGGGCCTTGTTTCAAGCATTTATAAATTGTATTTGTTTGTGAATGTTGAATGTGCTACCAGACCAATAGATGACAGAGTGACAGAAGATTCCATCGAAAAGCTTCGTACTTCGTTTATTGCTAATTTTCGAATTGAACTACGATTTCATTTAATTTTGATCATTATTTTGTATTTTGTAGCGGACTGAACAAGAAATGCCTTAATTTAAACCCATGAAGATCTGTTGTGAGCCAGAAGCCAGAAAGATGAAAGAAGCAAGAAGCGATTCATAATTATTATTGTTGATTGTCGAACTAACCTTTACGAAACGGTAATACGTAGGTATACTAGTTTTACATCTTTTTGAAAATTCTAGTTTCATTTTTGGTCCTTTTTCGAAATGTTAATAGGTAGTTTTGACGTTTTTAAGAGTGCTAATTGCTAGTTTGGAATGTTTTGAAAAGGGTGATTTCTAGTGTTGACTTTTTTGAAACTGTTAGTTTCTTGTTTTTGAGCTTTTTGAAACTATTAGTTACTACTTTTGGCTCTTTCTAATAATTTTTAATACTGCATGAATAGATTGAGCCGTTCTAAAAGAGGTAATCTGTGGAAAACACACTTTTGTAAAGCATTCCTTCCAACATTACGCAGATTCGACTGTCAACCGTTGAAGTTGAAGACTGCTGCAATAAAATCATTTGACAGTCAACGAA
Organism: Dicyrtoma fusca; assembly: GCA_034695205.1. Taxonomy (NCBI): domain Eukaryota; kingdom Metazoa; phylum Arthropoda; class Collembola; order Symphypleona; family Dicyrtomidae; genus Dicyrtoma; species Dicyrtoma fusca. Next base: position 11,413 of record JAQFZC010005278.1, on the reverse strand, counting down.
TCAACAATCAACCGCATGGAAATGCAATCAACAATACAGTAGTTGATAGTCAAGTCATAAGTACTCAGTCACTCAGTACCTAGGTAAGGCATAGTCATTTTATTGTAAATTATAAATTATAATGGCACATCGACATAATAGTCTAACAACTACTACCTGAATAGACTCTTGAATAGACATCCACTTGACTTGCCTTCACTTGACTTCCCTTTGGACTTGACTGCAGAACTTCTACTTGACAGATATAAAAAGTAGAAAGACGCAACAACTAACTGACAAAAAATCTTGGGATATTTCAGGAAGCTGCAGATTTGGTTCGGGTCGGTCGCCAGTACAGTAGTGTGCAGAGCAGTGCGGTGCCATACCACAGTTGATGGTAAAATTGGGGAGGGAGAGAGCTGGGACTGGAATTGGAATTGGAGATCGAGGCGGCGAAAGAAAACAAAAAAAAATAAAAGGAAAAATAGAAAAATAAAAAATCAATACGTGAAGAGGCAAATGGATCATAAAAAAAAATAATGGATATTTTCCCTCGTCGTCTTTTTTCCACAACTTTAGTTCCATCAGCCATCATCATCCTCTCTTCCCGTCTCTCTCGTTCTCTTTCTCTCTTCTGTACTTTAGATTTAATAACTTAATACATCTCTATCTATACTGTCTCTATACTGGAGACTGGCTAGTGCTAGTGGGATTGCCTCTACTTCTTTTAAGTACCTACCTACTACTTCTTTTGCTCTTTATTCTGCTAGGTCTCTGGATCTGGTTCTGGTCCTCCAAAAAAGAATCGTATCATGTCATGTCATAAGCCATAATATTTGTACAAAATATGTAGCCGTGTATGTCTATAGTTGATAGTTTCATGCACAGATACACACCTCAGCTCATAATGTTCAAATAATCTCTAGTCAGCTTCAGATCACATAGGACCAGGGCTACCAGAGTTCAAACCAGGAATTAAGGAACCAGAAGCAGAGTAGAAGAGCCAAGGCTATAAAAATCCTACGAGAGGAGTCATATTGACATATGGGATCGAAATAAGGGACGTAAATAGAATATGTTTAGTACTTGAGCAGGGATAGAAGAATATAAGGATGCGGATGTTCACTCCCTATATGGCTGCTATATATTAGTCCTCTTCAGTGCTCTTCTCAAATTGCTCTTGTGGTTTTTATGGTGAGTCAATTTAGTAGAAAATCAAGTTAATCCAACCGTTTAGCTCTCTTATGCCTTATTAAAGTTCAATTCGTGCTTTCTTTCCCCTCACAGTCCTTATCCTTAGCTATCCTTTTTTTTCGTCTCTCTCTCTCTCTCTGCCAGTGCCTTCTGTTCCCTGCTCCGGGAATCCTGGAAATGCAATCCTGGAACACTGAAACTAGAATACTGGAAAGGATCATGATCATGGGAGATGGGACTCGACTCGATAGCTCTGGAAAGGCAATAGGATGCATAAAGAAGGCACATGGCAATCCTAAAATAAGACTATAAAGGAACCTTTCAAGTGTGACGTACGTGGAGGAAATGAAAAACTTGTATAATCTATAATATTTTACCCTGCACTGTTTCAAAAAGTTTTTTTTGAAATTATATTTTTATATTTTTTCAAATTGCGATAATGTTTTTACAGTATTTCAAATTGGTATAAATCTTTTTTTGATTTTTTTTTGGAAAACGCTATTGCCTAGGTGTATTCTTACTGCACTGTTTCAAAGAGCTTCAATCTCGTTTTGCGTTGTTTGAAATGAGCTTACTAGTTTTGCTTTGTTTGAAAAGAGCTTACAACTAGTTGTGCGTTGTTTGAAAAGAGCTTAATTTTAGTTTTTCGTTGTTTGAAAAGAGCTTAAATCTAGTTTTGCGTTGTTTGAAATGACGAGCTTACAACTACTTTTGCGTTGTTTGAAAAAGCTAGCATTGTAATTCTTTTACCCTTTTTTCAAAGCCAAAGCTGTTTCCAAACTCAAATCGATTGACGTCATATTTGCAAGGCTCCTAGGTATGTATTACATGGATTTTGACGTATTATGTAGGTTTGTAGGTACACACCGGAACATATGTTGGTTTTGATTTGCTTCCTTGGTTGGTATTTTAGCAGATGATACACGATCACGTTAGGCGTTGGAAAAGATCCCTCATCCGTACCCACAAGCATCCATGGGATAAACACAAATATATAGAAATCCATACGGATCCCATCGAATAAATTCGATTGGGATTGTTACAAAAAAATAGATGGACGTCAGTATGCAAGTACATATGTATGATATGACTAAAACTATTTTTTGAACTGTTCAATTTTCATCTCAAGGGAAGATGACGTACGTACAAGTCAAGTAAAAAAAATCATAAGACCAATACTTATGACAAGTGCTTCAATCTCAATTCAATTCCGTTTTCAATTCCAATGGCTTTGCAGACATTATTTCGTATACCTACGTACTACATACGTGGAATCGGATTACATTTATCTCTAACAGAACAGGACAGACACGACGGCGACCATACTAAAAACATGGAAGCTTGAAACCACACACAATTTACCATTTACAGCAATACGATGCGATGATGTTTATGTACGTTGAGGATTAAATAGCTTATAGGGTAATAAATTTTATTATTACACATGGTTACCAGTAGTGCAGTGCAGTGTACATATTTTATATAGATAGAAGAACCAGGATAAAGATCCTGGGTAAAGCCGGCAGATATTTCTGAGAGTTTCCTTATTATCTGTGCACGCAGAATGCCTGCCTACCTACCTACAGTAATATGTAATGTAGGCACACAAAAAATGTTCTAAAAAGGCAAGAAAACTCAAGCGATTAACTCAAGGGGCTTCTAATTATGAATGACCCAATGATTTTGTAAAGGAATTATCATGTGAATCATGTCCTCTTATTCAATTTCAATTAAAAAGGTTCAATCTTACAGAAAATATCTACACAGTATGTAGTAGGTGCATATGCAGATCGGTCATCAATGCCAAAATATTATGATTTCAATTATCCCAGAAAATGAATGAGAAAAGAAAAAGAAAAAGAAGTTTCATTTTATTTATCTTTTTTTTTCTTTCTGGAAACAGTAACATAGGTAAGTCATATTTATATTCATTATTACTCATACCTACATGCGCTATATCTACGTATGTATACAAGTGTAATTAATTATATAGTGTAAAACTCAACAATAAATTCAAATTGTATAATGCTACGCAAATAGTTAATAAGATGTCGACATAATTTATTCATATCGAAATCGAACAGTTCATTCATAATTTATTATGTATTTATAACAATTGAAAAAGGTGACTTTCACGGTAATAAATTATAATATTTTTATAGTGAATACTATAAAATGCAGTATTTTTACATAAAAAAGGGACATTTTCATAGAAACACATCTACTAGTTACCCAACTTTTAATTGTCTTGTAAAATCTAACTACAATTTTGACTTTTGGAATGCCACTAGCATTTTTAAAGTTTGTGAATTAAGATTAACAATAGTTTGTTAATCACAAAATGAATATACCTAGCTAGGAACCTACCTAGGTACTTGTTTTAACATTTACGGATTATAGAAGGAATAAATATTAGGCATTTTTTTTCAATTACGGAGATACCTACATATCTAGTATCTACCTACCTTTATACTTTACGTAATAGTGAATCAGCAATTCAACTATCTAATAATAAGAATTTAATCAATAATGTAGTGCCGTTAATTACTTAATAGCATAATTTCCAGGAAACAGAGTGGGTATCTTAAACCACAAGATATATAGGTTTCCTGCTTTCCCCTACCGCCTACGCACTAAACGCAGGATGTATGTAATTACGTTAGATTATAATCAATATAATTAATTAATTTCATAGAAGTACGTTAACAGTCGTCAAACGTCAACCAATCAAAATTTTGAAGTACTTCTTACTCCTACTTTCTTTAATTAGTATACTAATTAATTACTTTAAATCAAATGCAAAGATGAGTGAAAGAAAATCCCTAAAATCACTACACAATTACCAATTACCGTTTTCCCGTAAACATAAAAATCCACTGCGCATTACAAAATGAGCACAAGTATGTATGTAACTGAAGTAAAAGTAGCAGAGCAGATTAGAGGAAATATCAAGGCCAGGAAATAAATCAAGTCCCTCATTCATAGTGATGCGGTGGCTGGTTCTAGCGCTTTGATCTGAAAAAGAAAAAAAAATGAAAATAATCCTTTTAACCAAATCGTCCTTTTAAAGTCAAAAGACACCACATCCCACATGTTACGTTATAACTTAATTACTACTGGCCATGGTCACAATCACAAATCGCAGCATTTCTTGGAAAATACGATCCGAACTGGAGTAGAAATGTCATAATCTTCAAAGTAGATACAGTAACAAAGCCTCAAAGGATTCTATAAGCATAGCATGACGTGCGACAAGTTTCTGACTCTCCTCAAAGACCCAAAGCCAAAGCAACAACTGATTTTACGGCAAAATAGCCACACACAGGACAGGACAGGACAGAGTTATCAGTAATGAGATAGAGTATCTGTATAGCGACGAAACCGTATAGGAAAAAAATAAACGGGAATCCGAAAATGTTAACCAACAAAACGGATAAAATGGAGACTAAAAGGAAAACGATAGTAGAAAAATACAATATCGGGAAACGCCGAAGTAACCGAAGTGGATCTGAAACTCTGGAAGGCCAAGAATAATGACTCGGGTTCACTGAAGCAAAAAACGAGAAAAAGATCAGATACATAATATAATAAAGCAGTATCTACATACAGTGATACAGTCCGTATGCCTTCCTTCATTTATAAATCAACTACTTATACGTTTTGGGATATCTTTTCTGGTCCTGGAATTGGAATGGCCCTGGCCTGGAAGTCGGACGTGACTTTTTTCCGTTTCTCAGCAAAAAAAAGAAAAAAACTTGGGACGTCGTTTTTAATGCTTGATTGTGATTGGGATTGGATCGGGATCGGGATCGGAAGGAGCGTGGCTTGAAATGACACAATGAGGACCGACTCAAATGTCTGATCTCACACACTAGTCAGTCGTCAGCACAAGCTTTTTCCCTTTTGATTTGGTTTACCTCCACATTAACTAGACAAATTCATCTCATTTCTCAATGAATCCCTTTGAGAATACAAAGAATACAAAATAACAACAACGGATGTCATGTGAACTTTTATGTACCTATGTCAATAATAACTCTGATTTTAGAAAATTAACTAACTAACCATAAACCTCGCCATCCACCATCCACGAACTGAACATCAAAACGACTGTACGGCTACCCTACCCGCAAATAATGACAAAGGGTGATTCTTTCCCTTTGAAGTACCAACAAAAGCAAGCGGTAAGCCGTCATCATAGCCGTCCTTGAACAGATGGGTGCAAGCAAAACCTGCTATTTACATTTACTACACTATCTTCTACTTCTACTTATAAGAATCTTCAACGCTTTTTCAAGAGCAAAGTGCATTTAAAAAGAACGCTTTGCAATTTACAGAAAAGCAGATGGCATGGCTTGCAACTACATCACAGACGCTTTTAGTGGTTAGTGTTGCTGTCAAATTCAATGGAAAGTATCTACAGCTGATCTGATACTAAGCTACTAATGGCACGGCTCACTCTCACTAGTCAGTAATACAGTTAGTTGTAAAAACATGAAAAACCTAAAATCGAAACGACTTTGACTGTAACTTCCAAAACAGATGCATTCGTCTCTTCACTATAATTAATCTGAAACCGCTTAACAACAATAACAACTGATGTATGAATCAAGCAATCAAGACAAAAAGAAGTTGTGATACAAACATACAAGATACATACATAGCTATGAAAAACATACATAAATAAGTAAATAAGTACATCAAAAGAATATGAAATCGATGCCGGCAAACATACCTAGTAATACCCAGTATCTATCTATGCACTAAACTGGTGTGATTTAAAATTCATGGTCATATTAAAATGTAGGTAGGGAGCTATTATGTAACTTTGGCAAAACAGATACTAGACTAAACACAATTTAATGATCAGAACTTCTGCTAAAGAAAAGAGCAAAGGGCATCGTGAAGCGTACGGAGATGAAAGACTTTACTATTACAATAACAGAACACCTGGGGACTTGGGAAAGCTGTCTTTGTGATCTCCCTATGATTATGGTAGATTCATATTGAAATACTGATACTGATAATTGAAAATTCCAGGATATCTGACATGAAAAGTATTAGTATTATTGTATTTCGGGTAATTTAATATGCAAGACTCTCACGGCTACCACTACAACGAAAGGAAAGCATATTAAGTACATAAATTATGCATTTTCATTTGACTCTTTGACTTTTGTACGTAACCTGCAACCACACCAAAATCAGAGGAATAAAAAGACAGTTATGAATTTCTTCTTACCTTTCATGCCTGTCCTTGTCCCTTCGCTTTCTGTCCTTGTCTTTCTCCCCTCTATCTCTGTCATTGGACCGGGATCGATGAGATCGTCTAAAGGAAGAAATAATTTAAATAAAAACGTAATTATATATACATGTCTACATTCTACATTCATCTTTGTGTCAAATACAATAAATTTTTTAGAAACCATCGTCAATAGTCGATGCAATGCTCGCTGAAGATGCCTAATGAAATGGGTATAAAATTGTGTTAGTACATATGCGACTCGAACTTACTTGCTCTTGCTATGGTGACTGCTACTGCTGTTGCGCTTTTTACTATGGGAATGGGATTTCTTTGAGCTCTTTTTGTCAGACGTTGACTTTTTCTGCTTCTTACTCTTCTGACGTGCCTTTTCTTCTTCGGAATCATGATCTATGGAATAGTCTGAGTCCGATGAGTCTGATGACGAGCTGGAGCTGGAACTGGAGGAAGACGAGGAGGAAGTTGAGGGTGCTCGCCTTTTCTTAGACTTCTTCTTTTTAGCCGGTTTAGGATCCTCTTTAATGGCAAGCTCTACCTTATCTTCTCGTTTCTGTAGTGTTACATAGGAAATACATATTCAACTATATTACAACTATTCAACCATTGTAAGAATCCAAATAACCCATGAAATGTCTCAAGTCTAACGGACTGATGAGTATGGCATAAAGGCGTACGCAAAAAGCAAATTAATATTGAATTAGAAATTAGATTTTAAATGTATAGGTACGCAATTATTCATTACCTGTGGTTTAACTTTAGCAGAAATAATTTCTTTCTCCAAGGCTGCAACTTTTTCAGGAAGACGATTGGAATCTAAGGACGAACCCGGGACGAAATCATCGCGGATTCCAAAAGCATTTTTGGCCCTTTCATTCTTCTGCTCCTGGACCATAGCTAATTCATGACTGTCTTTAACCCTGGAAGATTTTCATGAGTAATAAGTATCAAAATTTATAAATACATAGAGAGCCGCTAATATAAAAAAAAATGTATTGCAGCAGCTAGGTAGGTGCGGGTAAGTTTAAGGAAAAATAGATGTGTGCGCTATGCTAGCTTGGTATTAAAAACCAAAGATACTGTATGCCATGACTAGTAGCCACAATTCAAGCAAAAAAAAAATAAAAATCAACACTAGACTTACATTGGGCGACCCATGGAGTCAAGCAAAATGGCATTTTTCTTCTCAGCAAGCAACTTGGCTCTGAATTTATTAACTTGTTCATCAATCTGATCGTCTGGGACTTCCTGTTCTTCTAGTAACTCTTGAAGCTCTAAGCATCGAACCTACATTTAATCATCTTTTTTAGAATATCCACGCCCAACAATCAATCGAGTAGCAAATAAACTGAAATAGGTATGCTAGTTCGGTAGATTCTGCAAAAACCGTGACAGTGACAGATTTTTTGCTCGTTTTTGTTAATCATAATTTATTTCTTAGCACTGTGTATGCATCTTGAGTATGCCGTTCGCGTGTAAGTTGCCGGTATTACATATTACAGGTGCATACCTACATGCAACATGCCTGATGGTAATTTCTTGAAATTTACAATTAATCTAAATTAACAATCACTACCATGATGCGTAAATCAAACCAAAAGCCGATCGAGTAAAAAGTAATTATTTCAAAAATAAAAAATGCGAAACCACATACCTACATACCTATACTGATGCATTATATTATTGAGTAATTATTATTATGAATTTAAAAAAATACCTCCAACCTCTAGTTAAATTAAATGCTTTTTGTGACGTGTAAAATAAAATAAAATAATTCGCTTACCTCAATCTGTCGAAGTCTCTCATGCTCCACAAGTGCGGGGTCAAAGGCTCTCACCGCATTATCTTCGTTGCTCTGTTCCTTGACCTTTTCCTTAGTTTTACGAATGGAGGACAAATTCCGTTGCACGTAACCATTTGTGCCGGATCCCCGAGCCGTGGTTAATCCGATTCCGTTATACATTTTTCACCCGCTTACAAACAAACAACTTGATCCACAAAAATTGTAATAAATTACCAAACAAACTGTCAACTGACAACCGATGACCGATGCGCGATGATCGATCGGATATAAGTATGATCCAACAATGAATTAAATCGTCAATCGTAAACCAAAAAACACTGAACTGCAGCTGCAGCACAACAATCAAGAATAATTAAATGCTAGGACAGTTAACAAATAAACTGGAAATCAAAAAATGAACTGACAGGTGACAGTCGAATCGAAATTTCGAATCCCGATGCAAAACTGGCGATGCACACGCAACTACGCAACATTTACATCCAAAGATCCAAATCGGTTCACTTTCACTTCAGAAAAAAACGTAATCCCAATAAATTGCACGTGCAAAAGTAGGTTGTAGGTTAATGCCCAGCAGCAACTTCAATTAATAAAATCTACAGATTACGATAATGACTACGAATTAATTTATTTCGAATCCCAATTGATGACGAAATAACAATTGTAGTATTTTAAATACTTTACGGTACAAAAATCTTGAAAAATTCCACACAAATACGATTAAGTAGTTGTTAGGTAACGTCAAAAAAGCACTGAATGAAACAAAATTCTTAATAAACTGAAACTGAATGCAAAACAAGTACAAATTACGTTTCGAGATCGAGAATACAATTTCAGATGAAAATCCCGCTGATCAGATCCAAAACGTATCAAGTTGGTAGATGACGCCAAGTCCGCATCTTTTGATTAAAGATCTCTCGTTCAATGATCAAATATTCGAGGTGACAGAGTCTACCTTTTAACCTTTAGGCAACGGTACTACCTACTACATCTAGTTTTACATCTTTTTGAAAGTGTTAATTTAATGTTTCGACCTTTTTGAAAGAACTAATTTCTTGTTTTACATCTTTTTAAAAATGTCAATTTATTGTTTCGACCATTTTGAGTCTTAGTTACTGGTTTTGAATACTTTTGAAAATATTATTTCGAGTTTTGACCGTTTAAAAAAAGTTAATTTCTAGAAAAACCACTTTTGTAAAGCACTTTTTCCATGGTTTCCCCGTTGCGAATAGGTTAATAAACAAATAAACCATCTCTTTAGTATGTACTTACCATTATTACACATTATAATTTATAGGTGTAATCATTATTATAATTAATATTTATTACTATGTTTATTATTATCGAAGAACTGTTTGTGAATGATTAACTAGTACTATTCAACTGGCGAAATAATGAACTGCAATAATCCCGACAGTTGACAGTTGACAGTTGACACAGTTTTGAGCTTGCTTGGGGGCAAACTGTCCAGCACTCATTTGCATAATATTTATAATTATTATTGTTATTATTATTATTATTATTATTAAGCCCATTATAATAAAAAATTTGTATTAATTACAAGAAACTACACCTTCAAAAATGGATTATTTAAATTTGTTTGCATGTCAATGCAATGTAATAATATAAATAATATGTAATGTTAGTACTTCTTGCCCTAATCTTCTACGCGGTCAGATTTTATTGTGCGTGCATTCTTGCAGTTGACAGTCTCATTTCTAAGGAAGAACTCGCAGTCGGTCCAGATTAATAAATAGATACTAAAGCATATTATTTTTAATTGTTTTCCGTATTTTTACAAATTGCTACAACGAAAAACACCGCATCGATCATGTCTCCAGTTATCGGTGTCAAAGTTAAGCTGAATCTCCATCGCCATCGCCGTCGCAATGGTTCCATCAGTAATTTGTCAACTAGTAGTAATAATTCGTTTCTGAAAAATAAATATAAATTCAGAAGCATTCCATCTTTGGTTATAAATCGGCTCAAGTCCACTTCATCATCCCCTCGTAAGTACCTACCTACTATTGTAGAATAAATTAATTGTTAAAGGCAATCACAATCAATGATCGTCGATTGCAGCTAATTTCATTTTTCTGTCAAGTGTTGTTTTTGTTTTTAAATTCAAGGTCGCAATCGCTCCTCCTACCAAGAGCCCCCGTCCGTTGACCATGTCATCTTTAGAGTTGGAATCGGTCCTCAAAAACATAAATTCACTGTAGATCCGATAATTTTGACGGGGAAGAGTGAGGTATTTCGAAGGATGCTGGACTCTCCACAGTGGACCACAGGAAATGACAGTAATAGCATTAAGGAGATTGAAATCGTGGATGTGAAGCCTGAAGCTTTCAGACTTCTTTTAATTGTAAGTTAACTTTTGAGTTTTGGGAATCTCAACGCTTATTTTTAAATGTCTACTTCACTTTTATTCAGTTTTAGTGACGGTTGACCTGGCAAGAATGATTATAATAATAATGTATTCATATTTTTGGTGAATTTTAATCTTGCATCTTGTTTACAGAGCGTGAAGAGCGGTGTGAAGCGAGTTCGGTCCCATTTGTCTGTCTCATTGGCCCTGGACACGTACTATGCTGCTCACAAGTACAACGTAGTGGACTTGGAAGTGCTTTTAATCAAATATCTTCATCGAAATTCAAATCCAGATAACATTCTTGAACTGTTGGCCCATGCAGATTTTTATGGGCTTCATGTCCTGTCCGGCTTCTGCTGGTCCATCATTGAGAAGCAAACTTTGCAAGTTGTGCGCTCCGATGCATTTGCATTTCTCAAGTGGGATCTTCTCTGTGGGATTTTAGAGAATGGGAGGTTGACTGTGGGGGAATATGAATTGTTTCTGGGGATTTTAAGGTGAGCCCCTAGTAATTATTTTCTGACTTTCTTGTAATTATTGAAAAAATTAATTTATTCACAGTAGCATTCAAATATAATATTATTATTACGAATTACTTATTACTGTACTTTCTGTGCAGGTGGTGCGCCTCGGAGGGTCGCCGTCCCGAAAACTATGGCAAGAAACATCACGAGCTGATCGGAGTGGCGATCTACAAGATTCGCTTCCCCCTCATGACCCCTTCAGAATTTGACCTTGTCATTAAAACTGGACTCTTGAAAAGGGGTGAGATTGAGGATTTAACGTCAAATTTCCGTAAGAACACCAC
>JAQFZC010005277.1:0-14442 GCA_034695205.1 Dicyrtoma fusca | reverse complement strand
GAACAACATTACAAGTAATTAAATTAAAATCACTTCATTATATTATTGAGACATCTTTCATAGTTCAAGGAAATGTTTTAGAATGCGGTGTTACTAGGCTGTTATTGGTAATTTGGATACACATTTAAGGTAGCCGGGATTATGCGTTTTTCACTCTTCAAATTATGCTTGTGCTCAATTATGCTTTTTTCCCCAAATTAGTTTTCTTGTATTTCCAAAGCGCATTGGGCCTAATATTTGATCTGTTTAGTGTTTATTTGAAAGATCAAACTGCTGGGCTAAAATTTGAGATAAAATTCTCTATACGTGTATTATAACACGACTGCGCGCTTTTGCTGGATTGAGCTGTGGAGGGGGCGGGGACAAAGCAATGTGGGACCCTGTACCTTCAATGCAATATTGATGGACTCCTGTCACTTTGCAGTTGCACTCACGATATGCTTTTTGAAGTTCCTTACTATATATATATATACATATTTCGTTGCCTTCCATCCATTCGTATAGGGAACACAAGTGTAGAGCTCTGTGAAGAGCTGCCTGAGAGATCCATTATTTCAAAGTACAAAACTAAAAAACCTCGCGCCAGCCTGCGTGTGAGCCCACGTTCTGAGCTCACCACGCCATGCCATGTCAGTGTTTTGTTAATGGTTGTTATTGAGAGGTTCTCCATTTTCGTGTCGGTGCGCTCGGCCGTTATTTTTGTTTTCTTTTTTCGTGTTTCTTTGTTTTAATTACAGTTTGCGATGTCGGAAGAAGAGAATAACGGGTATGTAGATGTTTGTTTTGTTTTAATTTCATATTGGGACTGTGTAGACGAGGGTAGGCGATAGCTTGGTCTATTGAGGAGATAGTATATTGGTCTTTTTGGTATCTTATTTAGAAGTAAGGAAGTTGGTGGTAAAGGAAGTAGAGCAAAAATTAAGAGCAGTCGTGGAGCAGGTCGTGGACCGCTCGTAATTCAACCCGGCGTAGCCGGAGATGATGATTCTTGGAGAGATGTACTGACGATGAGTTCGATTCATCATTCGATGAATGAGATAGTAAGATTTGGGAAATATTTTGCAGTTTAATGTTATAATTTCCTATTTTTATTTTACCCTATACTCATGGACTCCAGGCAACTCATATAATTTCGGCCTTTCATCTTACCCAAGGTAAGCTTCATTTAACCTTCCATTAACTGTTACCTTAAGCAGTTCTAATTTATAGTTGAAACCCGTGACCAATAAACGAACTTGGACTCTACGTAAGTGCTTGGCCATGTATACAAAATATGACTCATTTACTGACAATGCACAAATCTGGTTGTTACTTGTTTTGAAAAATATGAGCATTATGCACTTTTGACCTTAAGAGAGATTATATACTGCAGGGAAATTAAAGATTGCATATTTTTTTATCTTCATCTAAAAAATATAATTTGCATTGCGATTGCGTACTTACGAGTACAGTGTATGTGCTCTGATGTAATGTCTCAATTGTCATTGTTAAGGCAGTAAACTTTATTGTTTCTTCCCTTCTATTGTTTTCAACGGCAGACGCATGGTTAATGTGCCTTTAAACGATTACAGAATAGTCACAACACTCATTTCGGTGACTAAAAATATAACACGACACTTTGGGCTTAAACGTTCTGTCTTGAGCATTTCCACTCGTACAGTCTAATTAGCTCAAAATACAATGCTGCCCATTGTCATCTTATCTTAAAAATGAATAATAATTACACATATTATCACTTTTTTTCATGCCATTCGTTAGCTTCCTTCAGTCTAGGTAATTAGAATACAAATATGCCGCTTCAGACGAAATCATGAAAACAGAAGCTCTTAAACTTCAAAAGTCAATCATTATCCTCTTCGTCATTTCCTCGTGCTCTCTGTACAATATTTTTGACCGTAGCGCCTGTACAATTTTGACACAAATAAAAACAACAAGGATTTTTAACAGTTCTTTCCACTGGACCGTCATCAAAATCTAGAAGGATGGATGTCACTGGATCAAACATTGTTGCAAAAACCATGCTTTCCACCATTGTAAGTGACTCTTAAAAATAAGCCCTTTTAAATTACCTTATGTGAAATAAAAACTTACGTAATTGTTTGAGTTTTCCATTCTGCATTCCGCACGCAATAAACGAATAGACGACGAGCTAAAAAGTCGTTAATTAGAAATAATTATTTTTCCACAGATTATCGGTGTTGCTGACGTTATTTTAGTGGCCTGTACGTTCTTAAATTTTGTGGGAGAAATCATTTTTTTGGTTCTCATTTGCACTGCTCTAGCACTGTCCGTTGCGCTGGTGTGGACACTTTGCTTCATCCGAATTCGGAACTACACTAGGGCGAAACTAATAGTGAGTCAAAAAATATTAAAATAGCTCTGTTTAATCATACTTTATTGTTGAATACAATCATTTTCAAAGGAGTTGGATTTTTGAACAGAACCTGAGATACCACGTAGCGACGGCGGTTCTCCTATTTATAGGCGCTATACTAATGTCCATCCAAGTAGGCATGAATGGCGTGGACAAAACGGGAACGAGGAACCAAATAATTGCAAAACACGTTGCAAGGATTTTTGCTTGTGTGAGTCAAGTATATATATATCTATCATTTAATTCTGATGACCGGTTGTCTATTATTCTTATGATTGTTCTTGAAACCAAAGACGCATTAAAACGTTTGGAGAAAAAAAGGAATATTGATTTTGCATTTTGTTTTTCTTTTCTTCAGATATTTGGATTCTTCAACTCAATTTTGTACGCATACGTCAGCTATATAGTATTCTTGCAACCAGCGTAGTAGAAAATATGGATGGACAGACTGATTTTATTTTATATCATTAATTGGTGGCAGTGCCCACATTTTATATGGAAATTATTACGATAGATAATTATTGTCGTTGTAATTACAAGAATTTTAATTCGCGTTTCACAGCACAAACTGAAAATAGTATTTGTATTCATCTGAGCTTAGCGAAAGTTTTGTCGTAAGAATACCAAGCATTTAATACAACAGACTGACTAGTGAGTGCATAACAACATCCAGATTGATGGAGCAGTTGTGCTCATTTTATAATAGTGTATGTACATACTACGTGAATGTATACATTTTATATAAAACTGTTTTCTTTTAACTTTATCTGATCTGATTTATAAACAAATGTTGTCTCTAGCTTTAAGTTACCATTCAGTGCAAATGATTATCAGTCCGGAAAATGGATATAGTTGAATATGAATTTCCAAGTGAATGTCGTTGTTGTTATTGACTTTAAATACAATAGGTGTATAGCTGAACATTAATAACCTAGTAAGAATATCAGTTTGTTGATTTTGGTCAGTATAAATTAAAAATTACACAGTTTATTAGTTGCCTGTATTATTATTTCACCGAGTACAATTGAACTATACATATTAATCCTTATATTACTAAACTAGACATCATTAGTTCATTAACGATGCACAAGTTAATGTTACATTTTATCTTATCAGCGGCATTGTTTCGAGCAAACTTTATAGCGTTTCGGTTTCGGGACGTTCTACATACGTTGAACTATAGATGCATTGAACTTCTTTATTTTTAGAGAACATCGATTAGTAAATATAGCTTCTTCCGAAAGCCTTGAAGAAATTAAATTGACTATTTGAAATCGAATCATCACAGAGGCTGTAATGGTACATGGTTGGCTGGTCGACAGGGAAATGGTAGAAAGGACAAATGATCGACAGTACTTAATGGACAGCACTTGATCTACACACTTTTTTTTGGAAAAGGTACGCAGTAGAAGCTATTACATACCTTTCCATTTCCATTTATGAAATGTCTTTGGGGGTATAGTTTTGTGGTAAATTGTGTCGAGTATCTGTCCTGTCTCTCTTTTTGCTGAAGTACACCTGGTGTCGATCAAGGGGTTCCGATCATTTGCATGTCGATCAGACGCCCTGTCGACCAGGCAACCGTAACCCTGTAATTTGTACGCGTATCTGTCTCTCTGTCTGTACCAAATAGACTTCGACTTCGCTAAAGATTTCCCAAAGCACTTATGCTTCTAGGGGTAACATGATTACTTGCATGTACCTACAATTAATTATATAAATATAGTTATGCATTAGTTGTTTTACCTGATATGAAGCAGACGAGTACATAATGGCCAGTAGATTTCAAAAAGTAATTAAGCATACAATATCCTGTCTAAAAACACGCTTTTAGATACCACATTCGTATGCAGAACGACTAGAACGGAAAAAAAGCCATGTTCCATTCCACCACTGCCTATCAAAACGACCATGCAAAGTAGACATTTTCGTGTCAGTCACTAAAAAGATGAAACTAGGTACCTTCAGATTAGCTCGTCGAGGCATTTGCATGAATTCTTTCTAATTAACTCGAAAAACACTGCGGGCATTAGTGTTTATCTTATGAATAATCATCTCATTGCACTGGCTGTTACATATTATGTCAAGCCATTCCTTCCTATCGTCAATTAGTCAGTTTCTAAAAACAGCAACCAACATAGTTAAACGCAACCACCGCTTGCATGCAACTCGTTACGGAACAAGCTCTTGGTCTTGTGTTTTGAACTATTTTTCAAGGCTCAAAGTAAGTCAATCCGACATATTTGTAATCAAAAGTGATTTCAAAATTTCAACACCTTATATCAAAAAAGGATCAAGATGATGAGAAACTCCGGTTTAGATCTACAAGGTGGATTTGGATTTTCCAACTTAGCTGGGAAGTTTATAATGGTCACAATCGTAAGCTATTCCATAATATAAAGTTAAATTTTTCAAAATATTTCAATTAAACGGTCTATTACCTAAGTATATATTTGCCTGTTTGGAAGGTAAATTAAACTGTTATTATACAGAATAGAAGTAAAAGAGAACCAAACAAGTTAAATGACCAACAACTTATTTGTTTTTACAGGCTTTTGGCTTTGCTGATATCTGCTTATTGGCCAACACGTACTTGAACTACACGGGAGAAATATACTATCTGACGGTTATTATTACTGCATTCTTTATGTCCGTAGTAGTGGTCTGCACAGCCTGTATTGACTCTTGCTACCCTGTTCATAGATTCATGTACTCCCGGCAAATTGTAAGTCACACAAACAGATATAAAATTCTTGTTCATTCAGTCAATCATTTACTCTTAATTTACACATTGAAGTCTTTAAGATGCCGTGTCACTAAAACTGGATACTTATGATCAAATTAAACAGAATATGGTCTACCATGCAGTGATGGCAATTCTCATTCTGGCAGGAGCTATAATCATGTCGATTCAAACTAGTAACCATCGTCCAGTGAGACACTATCCTATTCCTGAACCCGACATTGGAAAATATATTATTCGAATAGTTACCTGTGTAAGCATTAATCTATTAATCTTATTTTTGATACGGTATTTCTTGTGACGAAAAATAATTCATTTTTTTTTACTGGAGGACTGAATGGTATATGTACATGTATTGGTACGTACATACATAAGTCTACTGTTTCGAGACATCGGAAGAGTAGAAGTAGTTTATGATGAAACCTGTTACTTATGATACACTTTTTATTTTTCCTCAGATAATTGGATTCATCAACTCTGTTTTTTATGCCTGCACCAGTTACATCCTCTGTCGCCAACGTTGATCGCACTGCCATGGCTTGATTTTACTGGATACATGGAAGCTTACATCCCCTGGAGCCTGGAAGTAAATTATGAACTATATAGTTAAATTTTGCTTGCAATTCATCGTATTCTTAATGCCATTGCCATTACCAACTTAATATATTTTGTTACATCACATTTGACATTATTCGTTCCATAACTTTGACAAAATCAGTATTAATTCATGTACGAATCCCCTAAATCATCATTTGGACTGGGAAAGCATAAGTTGACAAGCACGTTTCGTGCGAATTGTATGATAAATCTATTCAGTTTGTTTATATGAGCTCTTTTTCAATATATTTTCGTAAATTGAATTAAATGATGTGCAATAGAAGTAAATACCTAATCACTAGTATAATCTGCAGACTTTTTTTGAAGAAAGTACGTTTTTGCTTGATCTGTCAAAATATTTTTGTAAGTTTGTAACTTACTATTAAGACAAGGGTTGTTTTATTAAAAATAATTCTGATTAAATTATATAAATATACCACAAGCATTATATTATACTGTCGGCACTGTCTGGCTTTGGCACTGTGTACTCGTTTATTACCCTAATACATAAATTACTCCGATCTGACCCACCAAATTTGGATATTAAGCACGAAATACACACGACCACACCGTCTTTTACATTTTGCATTGCACCCAAACAATTGTATTTAGTTAGGGACTGCTTCGTTGCCTTAATCATACGATTAGCCATTATCTAATTAGCATTCAGAGAAAGGAATTCAAAGCTGTTGTTAGTTTTATCAGCGTCAGTGACACTTAACTACTAAACGGTCGGCTACAATCGTGTCACATGATAAGACACCAACTTTGTAGAGTTTAAGGACCCTGCGGTTTAAATATTATTCATTTAATCTCAAAGATCAGTTTTATATTGCTTTGGTTTCAGTCGTCCAAAGTTCCTGAAAGAAGGTTCACGGGTATGATGAATGTACAGGTGCTAAGGAACTGCAGGTGAAGCCAAAACTGTGTCAAATATCGTGCGATTAATATAATTAGTAGTTTTAAAACGGTGGTAGGGTGGTTTTGTCGTTTTATACATATCGATAGTACATCACCAGCTCTTTCAATTCTTTAAAAATCAAACTATCGCTCTGATCTACTTCAGACTCAGACAATAATCACAGAATACCAAGTTAACAAATTAACACAGCATTCCTTCTAATTTGCTTATACATTTGCATTGTACGGATACGCGGATACAACTGAGACTGACCACCATAAGAAACAAGAAAGATATCTACAGACTGTCAACTGTGTTTAAAAATAGTAGGTATGTAATTACGTATATTTGACGTACAAATACATTTCTTTGTGAATCCAAAACACAATTGCATTTGAAACCTAGCAAGTGTAAACTTTATGATGTTTGTATATTTTAGAAATTTTGCATAGGCAATAAATGCATACACTGGGTCATTTTAATTCTAATCACTAATCACTTACCACTACTGGCATTGGAGGAGTTTAGATTTATTACAGAATATTACCGCTTCTGGTGGAAGAACGAAAATTCAGAGTTACAATCTTGTCAACTAGACTCTAGGCAGTAGCATTGTTACATTGGTATATCTACGGGCTACGGGTGTTCGTGGACTCTAATTGAACATCATTATTTATGCAATTTCAAAGTTTGCTACTAAATACTGCTAAAATAAGACTGATTACTTCAAAGCTGATCGGAAGAAGTGGTTGCGCATTCACTGCTTACACATTTGAATTATAACGTGACGAATAATAATTACAAGAAGTCCAGTCACCTGAAGTTCTGGATTTCCGTCGACTCTTCAATCTCTTCAAAACTCTTGCACTGTTCGGACAGCATCGTAAAATAAGTAACACTAAACTCTACTTTCTGAATAACATCGCCGCCATTTTGTTCCTTTCGATCGATACCACTTCCCTCACCATCACCACTGGACATTACTAAAGTTAATTTAATTGCTTGCTAATATTTCTTAAAAGTGATCAAAAGGCTAAAAAATGGGTGGTGGAGCTCTTTCAAATACCGTTGTGAAGCTCATCATTTGTACGATTGTAAGTAATTTTTAAAATAATAATAAATTATTAATTATAGACAAAACAAGTTTACTTTAGGCTCACGGAAGTACTTCCTGTACAACTAAGAATTGTATTTAATTATCTGTTCACTTTGCAATATTTGTATCGTAATATGGGTAATGCCCGAAAGACACTAATAAAGAATTGATTGACTTGCAATATTTGTAATTATTACATTACTGTCAACTTTTGTGGCTCGTATTACAATTATCATAGTAATTTTAAAAATAATGTGTCTTACAATTCTCCTTGACAGATCATTGGTGCCTTTGACGTGGGTTTGACGGTCAACTCCTACATGCACTACCAGAAGGAAGAATTTTTTCTCGGCGTGGTGATACTGGCACTCACTTTATCCAGTATAGTAACAATCCTGGCTCTGTTTGACAAAATGGCCCACAATAATGTAGCGAAATCAGTCGTAAGTAAACCTCATGAGATTATTGTACCTTCTCTATGCAAGTCATATAGTGTAAATCTTTAAGCATAAAGTATAATAGTTGTGTAGTTACTACGCTCATTATTTTAAAACTGAATAGAGCGCTGCCTACCACGGACTGATGGCCCCCCTTCTCTTCGTCGGAGCTGTCTGTATGTCCTTCCAAACGAGCGAGTACCGACCCATGAAACTACTGCCGTTACCCTCACAGGACGACAATTTACATCTGCAAAGGATATTTGCTTGTGTAAGAATTCGAATTTATGTTTTATTAATTGTAATTATTATGATTCCACTGATGCGCTGCTGCGCTATATGATACGCATCGTCCGTACCAAGTTCTGTTCTTGTTTTCTTTAACAATGGCACTAAGACCATACTATATCTCTTATAAGACGAACTAATCAAAAATAAGAATAATTTTAAGGCAACATGTGTAATGCATCTACAATTGATTATTCATTAGGCTCTCGGATTCCTCAACTCCCTGGTCTACGGATACATCGCCTATGTGTTGATCAACTTTCGAGTATAAGAACTCCCATGGACTATGGACATCGGGTCAGTGATGAATCCTCTGCAAAACGTACCGTTAATTTTTCCTGCTAAGCTCTAATTTAAATAACAAATTATAATAAGGATATTATTTTGTGTTCTGCAACACAACCAAAAATACTTTATTTGCATTCGTCAACTTATTTCCAATAATTATTATTTCTGACAGTTGTATAGAATATGCATAGGTATGTGTGCCTGTGCAATGGGTGACACTATATTGGTTTGTATACCAGTATGCACTACTGAGTAAAGATGTAATACGATAATAAGTCTGTCTGTATATATAAATTAATCCTAGTTTACAAATCTATTCTTTTATGATACAGTTTGATATTTTTGAACATAAATTTTTGTGACCGACATTTAAGTAACTGTTAAAATTTAACTATGATTAATTATTGTAAAGCTGGTAGCATACCTATTAACTTACTTTATTTAAAGCTATAAAATCATAATATTTTCGAACAGACACTTGCTTCTCACATGCATTATATTATTTTCTTTGTATTTCACTCTACGCCGGCCATACTCATTATCTTATTCCCATATTTTGAGAAGGAGCACCAAGAATCGGAAAGATTTGCACTGCATTTGTATGAAATGAAGCAGTACGCTGTTAAAGTAATGTTAAGCTGGAAGGACTTTCCAACAAAAACAAACATACATATGTACATAGTATAAGTATGGCTTACTTGTTAGTGTTAGCATAAAAATATATGTATAGGTAGGTATAAAAGTAACATTATAGGTAGGTACTCTTTCCCATTTTCACGCTTTGAATGCAGTAACTGGAATTTAAAACGAATACCTAATACAAAAATATAGGATACCCATACTCTACTGATATACTGCCTGATAGCTTTGCTCTCTGTTGCATGAAATGGCCTCTGGTCAGTAACCTGTCATAGAAACATTCCATAATAAAAATATGAGACTGCTTAGGACCAGCAGAAGGCTTTTACATTCTGACAACGGGTCAAACTTTTGCACTGGATTTCCTCACAAGTTCCTCTTTGCTGCTGTGAGAAGGATTTACATTATTACTGTTAGAGCTGAATTAAACTGGGACAAGAGATAATTGGCTACCATTTACAATTAAACCTGCAACGATGCAGTGTCTCTATCCAACAGCCCAATGTAGTAGAAACTCCTTCAATACCGAAAACTCGATCATTCGAATTCGGATATTTTAAATGATCGCCCTGCAGTTACACTCCGTGAAGACAACATATGACTGACTTTAAACCTCCTGAAATTCTCCACCGTAATCGAGCTGTTGATTAGCTGAGATATTTAGAATCTGAACTGTGTCACGTTTATTTTGCAATGCTAGCTAGTCGCTTTAAATCTATACAGAAATCAGACCTATGTACCTAGGTACTATGCTTTTCAATGAATAGGCCATCGTATCAATCTTTCCTAAAAGAAGGCAGATGGTTGGCTGCCTACCTGACTTTAAGCTTTCTATCTTCTTACCTTCATCGAAGATATTTATCATTGTCGCCGAAATGGCGTTAGTATGCACCTTCCTAAGTATAATTGAGGAAGGGACACACAAACACAACTGTGAAACTGTAGTGTATTGTATTGCCCCTTCAAATACAACGGTAGGATGTAGTAGGTACCTAATGTAGGTACTATGTACCTACTACGTGTTTCCGTCGAGAGTACATTTTAAGATAATTTTTTGAAGAAATATATGCCCGACTGTCAGGTAGACAGGTAGAATTATAAATCCTGATAGTATTTCAGAGCTGACACATATTTTAGACCCTGACATGGTTGTTTCTTTGAAAACATAGTTGAGCTCTTCTTCCAATTCCAATACGTAAATCAATCCAGCATTCCTATTTAGGATTTACAAATAACATAAATTTGACCTATACGTTAGGTGTACCGATAACTGATCACTTTTACCTTCTGTTCGTATTGGGTTAGTTATTAGTATTTGTACTCTGCATTCCACTTTGCTTACAGTACAGGCATCGATAGTACACTTTTTCTTAAAAGTGCTTATATTATTCACATTTTCTTCATTTTCATATTTGGAGCACTGTTGTGTTGTTATTTTAGAATAATAATATAATTTCTGACAGTGTACAAGAACCGTGATCAAACAACTTGAAGATGGAACGGGTTGGTACTACAAGTGTAGTCGGGAGACTCATGATTTTGACTTTCGTAAGTGATATAAAATTTGAATGTTGCGTCCTTTTAAAAATTAAACATCCTCAACCGTCTGATATGTAAATTGAAAATAGAACATTTAATCAAATTCAAGTGAACCACAGGTCCTGTAAAACAAAGGAAATTAAAAGGGTATTTCCAACAGATTCTTGGTGCCATTGATGTTGTTTTGACTTTGAACTCTTATCTGGACTACCGCGGCGAAGTCATTTTTGTGGGGATTGTATGTACGGCATTAACAATAACTTCTTGCTTTCTAGTGGCGGCTCTCTTCCGTGGAGTTCTAGAGAGTTTTACGGCGAAACGAGTTGTAAGTTACCTACATAATGTCTTAAGAATAGCTTTAATATATGCAGTAAAAGATTGGTCTCCATGTTTTGTATTTGGAATTTATAGACGATTAATAAGTTTCTATTACTTTCTAAAACTGAACAGAACTATGTGTACCACTCGTTGATGGGACTGATTCTGATAGTAGGATCTGCTCTTATGGCCTACCAAGTAAAATTGCATTATCCCATGAAACAGGCCGATACAAAGGACGAGGGTAAATACGTCGAAAGGATTATAGCCGTTGTGAGTAATTACATTTTAATACATAAATATAGGAACTAATTACACTGAAAATCGGATTTCCAAACAAAATGGCGCAGCAATTATTATTTATTAAAAGTAATAATGTTGTACTTCATTACATTTCACAATAGCAATGCAATTTTGTAATTTCAGGCCCTTGGATTTCTTAATGGTTTACTCTACGGCTGCATCAGCATCGTCATTCGCAGAGGGTAACCACATACTTTTTACTGACAAGTAAATGGGTGCAAAAAGCCGACAGTAAACACTGCATTCTGCATTTTGTCAGCATTTCAACTGATTGATTATACTGGCCATGAAGCGTCTTTATTTTATCAACTATCAACAACAAAAAATACTTTGTACAGCAACAAACAGTAGAGAAACCGCTACGATTGATAATATTATTTATTATTTTAATTCAAAATACTCTGTTATTAATTTATTAATGCCTCCATTCAAACTATTCCATTGTAGTACTTTGAAATTAATAAAGTACAATAATTTGGTGCGTTGACTAATTGATTTTCGACAATTTGAATAGAATTGACCCATTTTCAACATATTATGGGTCTGGGTGTAGAATTTCTGATTCTAAATGTGCATAAATTAAAGCTTTTACAGATAACGTACTAATTGTAAGTGCTAAGTATCCCTAGAGACAAGTCTGGTTTATTAAGCTTTAAAATGTCATGCCTTATAGCCGATATAGAATATGAATTTAATACAAAGAGCCGTGCAACAACTTACAACAAGAGCAAGTCGAAAACATAGCCATTTACTACTCGTATTATTGGGCACAATGTACAGTAGTTATTACCATTTACTACACTTGCCTTGATCATATGAATTTCACTGACAGAAAACAGAAAATAGTTTCCAAGAGTTTGAGTTTTCTAATTTACTAGAATCATCCAAAGATGAACTTCAGTGCATTTACAAGTGTAGGTGGGCTACTTAAGATTGCGACGATCGTGAGTACATTTAAATACATAAAAAAATACATTGCAACAAATTAGAAATACCACGTCCTGGATGTTATCCTCGACGGAGGATAGTGTTAACTTTGTTTTTCTTCAATTAATGTGATATCACAGTAATATCATTTAATTAATTCCACAGATAACCAATATCGTTTGTTTTGATTTATTGTCGGATGCGTACGCGGATCTGGAGGAAGAGGAAAAATATTTTTTGGCCGTTATTTGTGTAGGATTAATACTTTCTATTGTCATTGTGCTGGCAACGCTTAGTAACGTAGTTCCTGATAATGAATTCGGAGACAAAATTGTAAATGACACCCGTAATTTTGATCTAACTATAAAGATAAAAATAATACTTATTACTACTGTAACTTCTCAATAGCTAGTTCAATTAATAAGTAAATGTGCACTTAAATGTCCTTTTCATTATTGGTCGATAATAAAACTGAACAGAACTTTACATACCATGGAGCAATGGGATTTCTCCTCATCATAGGATCGATAATTATGTCCTATCAAGTAAGCAAGAATGTGCCAGCGAGGACTTCGACTTCCAGGGACGTGCTAAGGGACTACATGTACAGAAAATACATTCAAAAAATTATTGCCTGTGTAAGAAACTACATATATTATGCATTTTAATATTCTGACATCAGCATGATGTTTATCTGAACTGATAAAATAACATTAAGGTAAGGGGATACATAGCAATATAGGCACAACTCTTACAGACTGAGAAAGATCAGACGATTTAAAATGAAACTGATTTAATTGATACATTATATATGCACATGTAAGAAGAAAAAAGAGATTGTAAATACAAAATGGGTGCAATAATGGCCTCCCTGTTTTATCCCTCAGACACTTGGATTTGTGAACTCTCTGTTTTACGGATACATCTGCTTTACTGCAGAACGCTCGGTTGATTAATGCTACGAATTGCTACGAATGTTGATGTTGGTGCAACAAAGCATGTTTCAAACATTTACTAAGGACTATAACCACCTTCAAATATTACTTGACAAATTACAAATTGTGAATGAATATATGGTTACCTACGGGATTACTGATTACATACATACCTGGGTACCCATAGATATGTAAGTATTTTATTTTATTTTCCAGGATATGGCATAATTTGCGCATTTTTATTGTCAACCGTTTTCAGCAATTATGAGAACGCATTTGGTAATTCAATGAACAATTTAAAATGACCAAAGGCAGCAATATCTACTAATTATGTATACAATGTACATACATACACCTACCTTCTTATTTAATAAATCATTGCTTTGTACCAATACGATTGCAGTTTAAACTTCACACAACCGATTCAGTTTGACACATTTGCTTCCGTTTGTTTTTAGGCAATAAAATGCTGGTGAAGCTCCGTAGGTTATACTACTAAATATTCCATCAACTTCGTTCACTATATCTGTATGCATAGGATGAAAACAAGGTCTCTAGTCTGGCATTTTGAAAAACATCAGTTAGCAATTTAGCATGCCTTCAGCTCCTCCAAATGCAAATCTCTGCTAAAGCTAGGCGACAAAGAAATACATACATACTACACTACGCACAGCCTGCTTACAGTTTGGGTCTTGTATCTAAGTAATTTGCATTAATAAAACAAATTCAGCAATCACAGCCCACGATCAATTCTCTATTAATATCATCCTTAAGCTTGTAAATATGAATATCTTGAATGCATGCTTATCCGTCCATAATTTTATGGGAAATTTCAATCTTACTTGAAAAATAACAACAAAGTTACTACCACCGCACCTATGTATTTGCCGTCTAAGAAGTATTGCTACAATCGATTCTTGTGTTCAAACCAGCCTAAGATTATAGTATCTGCATTCACAAACAACAATAATACATTATACGCTATACGACCGAGTGAAATATAAATACATACTAAACATATATGTATTTTTACCAGATTTAATCATTTTCACAGTTC
>JAQFZC010005276.1:0-14443 GCA_034695205.1 Dicyrtoma fusca | reverse complement strand
TGACGTTAAAGTGATAGTGCATGGCCTTTTTGTGGAAAGTGATTAGTAGTGCCGTGATTATCAGTTTTGGCAACATAAAGTCACAATGTGCTTTACAAGCTCTTCAATTCCACGGTTCTACGCAGTGCTACAGTCAAGTCAATTAAATATTTAATACAAAAAATAAGGGGCTTTTCAACAATGACTGCTATAGAATGGAACTTTTGCGAAATGCGAAGCTTATATAAATTTCTACATTTTTTGTATCCCCTAATATTATCTTAATAACCATTTTGACGTCACATTTGCATGGCTCTTAGTAGTTTTTGTATGGAAGTACTCCCGTACATACAGATTGCGGTTATTTTCAACGAAGGCCTCTGTAATGCAATGGGTTGAAGAATTGAGTGTGGTGAAGTGCAGTGCGCAGTGCAATAATGGGAATGAATTAAAGTTGAATCTGAAATCAGAAATTGTGTGAGTGTATTTACGAGCAATTATTTATTATTAGCGGCCTTTTCTTTTGAACTTGGCTTTCCTTCCAAACGATGCGACGCACTTTCTTCGCTTGCCTCTCATCATTGCATTGTGAGTGTCTCTACACTTGGCGGTGGAAGTTTCTGTTTATGAATTATTATGACTCTGACTTCTATTGAATGACTGGGAATGGATTTCCATGGGGAAGATTAAACTACGAGATGCACTGCACTGCTGGTGGTCATTGGCTTTGATCATAAAATAATGTCCATATTTTTATGACGAAGATTCCAACTCACTCAGAGTCAGTTCTAAACGTTTCTACAGGATTGCTCTTGGATTCTGCGAGGTGATCTCATCCATTCCTCAATTAGCTGTATAAACACACACTAAAAATAGCATCAAAATTACTACATTTCCCATCTTAATCAAGGCATGATATGCAAATGCATGAAAATGTTCTTAGGTAATATTTTTACTTTGTACATTTAATTTTTTCTCTTCTGGAAGTACACACACACATTTCATTCATAAATACATGGCCAGCCACCCTAAGTTTGTGTCCGCCGGTTGTAGTTTTAAATCCATATGCACGGCACTCAAAAGGGTCGTACTGTTAGAAACACTCCGTTTGAGTAAAAGGACTGAAATAAAATAATGAATAAAAATAATTACAGCGCTTTAAATCTCCTGTGCGAGAGTGTGTACGGAGGAGATGGTTGATAGTTTAATTCAAAGTGAGGATCAAGATAAGAATTTAAATCCCAATTTGACTTTTACTTGAGACTTGGTCTGCGGAGCTTCCGGAGTTGAGGAAAAACACACCTGCAGCCCATGCTACACACGTCACTGTATAATAGCTGAGCAGGTAGATGAGTTGCCAGTGCTCCAGTGTGTCCAGTATACAGCGATGCCGAGGCTATACTGATGCTGTATAAGTATATCTATAGTGTCCATGTACATCCTCCAGTTAATTCGACGAGAATTTAAATGTCGGGTCAAGTTGTTATTTCTTAGTTCCGTTCGTATGTCCGTGTTCAGTCGTCCGTCCAGCCCTCGTCAAGCACCATGACGACCACCACTTCCGTTGTCAAAGGAACAGAAAAAACGCTCCAGCTCCAGCCTCAGACACCTCAAAGTCTCACCGGGGCCCTCCCATTTCTTACCCAACAAACTTCCACACATAATTATCATCTCTGGGAATCTTTGCAAATCAATTTTTTCCTTTTTGAACCTATTCGTAAAATACAAACCATGGAAAGAATGCTTTACAAAAGTGCTTTTTCTACAAATTAACTTTTTCAAAGCGCAAACCTAGAAATAACATTTTGAAAGCATTCAAAACCAGTAACTAAGACTTTCAAAAAGGTCAAAATTAGGAACTAATATTTTAAAAAAGATGTAAAACAAGAAATTATCATTCTCAAAAAGATCAAAACAAGAAGTAAACACTTTTAAAAAGTTTACAACAAGAAATTAACACTTTTAGAAAAGTCAAAATAAGAAATTAACACTTTCAGAAAGGTCAAAACAAAAAACAGACATTTTCAAAAAGACGTAATTACAAGAAATTAACACTTTAAGAAACGTCAAAACAAGAAATTTTCACTTTCAAGAAGATATAAAACTAGATATATAGTACTACAGTAGATAATTGTAAGTTTTACTTTACCTTTCTATAACACGTCAAAACAATATATTTACACAATTCTGACCCTAAGCCTTGGAACGTAACATTTGGAAGGTCCCTTCGGACTTGGTAAGTAGACGCTCACTTACCCGCACACCTCCGCCCTCGCACGTCCCATTCATTCCTTCCTTTCCGTCCTCCGTCAAAAAAACTACAAAACTTGTTTAATGCGTCTTCAGTATACCACCACCTTAGACGCAACAAGTACAAGCAGACAGCTTCCAGGCAGGAAAGACCCTCACTTCCATCACATTCAAATTACGGGCCCTTTAAAACTCTGAATTATCTCTTCTACCATCTTATGGTCCATCCATCGTAAAACCAAATCCGAGCACCTTCCCCTATACGTAGATACATACTGGCACGAGACTTGTTTTTTTTTGTTTTAAGAATAAGAAAAAGGAGAGCACACGCGGCCAGCTCATTTAAAGACCGACTTTAGAGTCTTAAAAAATTTTCGCCGGATTTCCTGGAAGGGAAATTTTAGCATTCTACAGAGTATCGTGTCAAAAAACAAACCTACACCTGTGTATGCATGTCCATTACTATTGTTCCATTATTTTTGGAGGAGTTGATTTCTTCGGGAGGAAATGGTGAATGAGACCAAGTGAGTGGTGGGGAGATACTACGGGAGATTATGGACCAAAAGTGAATGAAATGCAGAGGAATTGTTGTAATAGAGACAAAACAGTGCACCTGCCTCATTAATAAATAAAAATAAGAGCACTTGCTTCCTTAATTAGCCATTTCCACGAATGCCAGCTCATTCATAATCTTTTTTTTTCCATTTCCTAACTTTAGAACTTTGGACGTCATTTGAGGAAACAGAAAAAACTGATGGATGCTTTGATTTTGTGGATTATTTTTTCACCAGATTTCTTGGTCCATTTCCATTCCTTTATTGTTTGGTAGTAAAAAAAATTTAGAAAATGCTTACTAAATCAAGGGATTATTTACGTAGCTTCATACATATACCTCTGAACATTAATAGTTTGACAACCTTTTAAATCATTAATGTAGTATTTTGCACACTATTAGAAGAAAAGCTGACAAAGCCTATATTTAAAATCAGTACTTTTTTTAACGTTTTTTGAAAGCTCTATTTCCAAGTTTGACAGTATTGGAAACCGTTGTTGTTAGCAGGCTTGGGATGTTTTGAAACCCGGGTCATTTTGAACAATCGCTTATAATAGTGTTAAAAAAATCAAGAAAGTTGAAAGAATTAACCTCTTATTGTTTATAAATACAATGCTTTTATTACAGATTGTTGTTAGTGTTCAATATGTGCATAATGTATATTGTTATTACTTAACTTTTGGCTGCAGCAATGCTTGCGTTTTGGAGGCGTGAAAATTGCATTGCTTTTATCTGTATTGCTTATTATTGCATTGGATGACATGGGCCGTCGAGCGTACTGTGTGTGTGTGGCAGTGACAGCAACCGCACCACTGCTGCTTATTCTCGTGTCACTTTAAACCAACGCTGGCAAACATCTCAAGCAATTTAAAACGTTTTTACAAGCGATTCTAAAAACAAACATGATTAATTTATACATTTTAATTCCCATTTTTGTATTTTATTTTAAGGCACTTCTTTGTCTCGGGCTGCACTGACTTTGAGGCATCGAGCCAAAAAATATGTTAGAGCTATTAAGTTATCTTTAAAAGTGAGATCCAGTTCATTTTGTAGAAGTTCCATTCATTCCATTGTTATGCTGCAGATTCATTTATGCACGACTAATAATGGTACTTGTGATTTTTAAAAGAATTATGTACATGCAAATAGTAGTGTAGCTTTATTCACAAAAATTTTGTTTAATTTCAAGTACGAAAGAATAATTTGCTTTCATTTGAACAGGAATTTGTGCACAATATTTTGGTTTGTCTTACATTTTGGTTTGGAAGCACACCAAGTCTTGTGAGGAGCTTTTAGCCATCATAGCTTGGTTCGGGGTTTGGATACAAGTAATCTCTGCGAAGCTTGGAATTACTTTTATGTTTCTTAGTTTTCTCTTGAGCTGTAAGTAATAATTAGTTTGTGTATTAATAAGTAATAAGTAATGGGTCCCTAGACTTCTAAGTATTTGCTGCTTACTAAATATCCATCCTATAGTTTCAATGAATGACCCGATTTGCATTCCGCTGCGCTGTGAGCCTTAACTAATCACTAATTTATTAATGAGACGAAAGTAGTACCTAATAATACAATTATTTTTTAAGTAGGCAAAAAGTTACGGAGACGGATTTCAAAATTATCCAAATCATGTCTAGACCTTGGCACTCGTTTTGTGGAATAATATTTTTATTGATTATCACTGTGAGAATTGAAAGCGTTATTACTGTTAATTCCGTTTTAAAAGTGGGCCCTATAGATTCCGATTCTTGACAAGAACTTTTAGCGGCAATTCCCACTAATGTAAGTTGTATACTATTATTAAGTATTGACATTCTATTATTGCAATCACGCCTGAGTGTTCTCTCTTAATTTGTTAATAAAAATAGCATTTTATAATTTACTGTAATTTGATCATTGACATTCGATACATATTTTTTTCTTAATTTCATGCCACAATTCTACGTTACGAAATACATATTATTACGTGTGTGCTATAGATAGAAGTGTGCATTGAATTGTTGCAGTTTCCAAACTACTGTATGGTCAAATTGCACTATTACGCTCAAGATTAGGGCACATGACACTTGGCTGTAATCGTTTAAAAAAGGTCCATATCGCTGGTTCAGATGTAAAATGACGTGTATCCATAAAATCAAAACAAAAATCTAAAAAGGAAGATCCAATATTTTCCCATTTTTATAAGTGTAGACACAGTAAGCACTAATCGTACGTTTTGAAACAGTACAAATTGAAGTTTTTCTCCTCTTTTTAAAAAAGTGCAAGTAGATTTTGTTTGTTTTGAAAAGGTGTAAATACAAGTTATACATGTTTGAAAAAGTTCAAATTGAGGTTTTTCCATCTTTCAAACAATTGAAGGAATTGTTGGCGAGCTTGTTTTGAAAATGGGTAAATCCATACTTTGCATCCTGAGCAGCGGTATATATACATAATTAGGCAATAGGCCCAGATATACACTATACTACGTATTGTTGGTACTGTGCAGGTAACTCCTGTCTGAAGCCGGTTTCCGTTTGGTGGGCTGCGTGCGCGTGCTGCTTGAGATTATGTGGCCATCTCCTTACGTGTCCGCATTTATTTACTTGGCGTGTTGTTTGTTTGTTTGTTTGTTGGTTCCTCCTTCGTCGGATGACCACAATTAAATGGCTGGTGGTTCCTGGTTTCGTTTCGTTGATTGCAGATAAACCTGTAGTCCCACTCACTCCACACACAGCCTCAGTCCAAGAGCGAAACTCCTCTTTCTAGTACATTTAATTAGCTCCACAGGGCAGAGGGAAGAGCAGACGTAATAGCAGAGGAGAAGGAGATAAGTGCGCCGATAACTATGACAGCTACACTTTTACATCTCAAGATTCCGTCTGCGTCTGCTGACGTAAGACACAAGACGGCCAGGAAACATGGACAGACCAACGCAACGATGATTAAACTCTCCTTCATGAACTCGCATCCGCAATACGAAAAAAAAACAAATCGAAATAGGAGCTGGACCACCAACCTATAATATTATACTTGTTTTATTTAAAAGATAGATTCATTGATGCAGACAGAAAATCAAAAGACATCTTTTTGTTTTAGAAAATACAAAAAAATGATGGATTTACAAAACCGACTGTTGAGTTGAAATCAACATATGGGTACTATACCGATGATACATACATCTGATAATTGTGGGCATCTTATGATTAGCAATAGCGACTGTGCATTGTGAGTGTACATAAGTGTAAAGAAGTGCCTACTATGTACAGTATAGTAGGTATAGTATCCTTCTGTTCTTACGTTAGCGCATTGCATTATTGTTGAATTGATGGGGTGCATGTCAGAAGCGTAGCCGAGAATGTAGAAATAATATGCTTTTACCATTTAAAATCCTTCAATTCTTTTAGGCATTACTTGGCCAGTGGACTGGGCCAAAGGACGTCTTCATCAATTCGATTCTTTTAGTCGTGGGTTAGGTTTCTGTTGGACACAATTTAAAATCAATTGCGGGTTGATCCATTTTGGGTATAGCGGATGCTACATGTATCCAAAATGGTTTTATTTTAATTTTAAAAATTCCGTATGCAAAGGTAATTGCTACGCCACTGATGACTGAAGTCTCCGCGGGTATTCGTCATTCGTATTGTTACATTATATGATGGAGCGGTTGCGTACAGATGTACGAGTGAATGGTCGGTGTTTGAGTTCTTAAAATCCTCTGTAAAGCAAGTCTGCTGCACTATATGCAATGGTGAAATGGTACAGCCTGTCTCACGGCAAAGTATCCATCAGCAGAGTGCTTTAACTTTTGAATCTGTTGTTCGATTTTAATGCCAAAAGTTGTTTTCAATAGAGGAAGCAATGCAAATTAATTTGCTGTAAAGGTCACTACAATCCATTAAGGATTTTCTGAGATACCATCAATTCTAATTTAATCGAAATTTTTAAAAATCAAAAATGACGTGACGGCATATCTGAGTGTATCCTTGGTGGATTTTACTGATCTGTACACCCAATAAATGTGAAATGCACCCACTATTTAAAATGACTTTTTAAATAAAAATCGAACCACACAGGTTCAAAAGTTCTAGCACCCGGCTTTGCACTGAATACTTTGGGAAGATGAAGAAAGAGGAAACACACTGTACATCTAATTGTATGAGATTGTGTGTGTGTGTGTGTGTGTGTGCTATTGCTTCTATTATTGTGTGTTGTGTGGCGTATGTACTTACGTGTGGAGTGGGGCTCTGTGTTGCGGAATTCCGCATGAAAAATTTCTGGTATCTTTGAGTTGAGCAGGTACTTGATCGCTCTTATCTTCGTCTTCTCTCCACCTGCACACCTGCCTCTCAGTCTCATCCCGAGCCCATTATGTCCGCAGCCCACACTCCGTCCTCCGTAATTCGAAACTTCCAAGTCAAATCTTCCCCTGCCTTATCACACACACAAGGCCTACAGTCGAACATTACCTCGGCACGTAATTACACTATCATATCAAACTCGAGTATATATCAATAGCCTTTATTTCCCTCATATACCCACATGTACTGCCTAATATCTGGTTTACAATTAGTCTTGTAGAGCATCTCTGCACCTTTAGTTTTCAAGTTTTGAGATTTTTTCAAAAATAAAATAAAAATTGCTGCCATATACCTACTGCTTTTCTTGTTCCTTCTCGTCATCATCTGTCTAATCCCATAATAAAATGATAGCAAGTGTGTATGTTGGTAGGAACACTTCTGTCCTTTTTTTTGTCTGACATCAATTCATCATTCGGCGGTGTATGTAAGAATCTGTACAACTTTTCTACTTTGTACTCTGAGTTTGAGCTAATTGGATTGGTAAGACTAAAAAATTAAAGGCTATAACGATAAGAAAGGAGATGGCTGGCAGATGTTCTATGGCTTGGGACTTGGGATGCAAAATTTGCATGCTATAGAACGCTTTGCACTTTTTAAAATATGTAAAAACGATTTTAAAATTGTACCTGTTTCAAACGGCTACTACATTTTAGACGCTGTAAGCACTGCACGTGTTAAATAGGACATTTTCCACCTTTTGAAAATTGGTAATAGGAAACTTTGGGACTTCTTGATAAAAGTAAATGTGACATTTTGTACCTTTTCAAAAACATGTAAATAGAACATTTTACATTGCTGTAAAAACAAGTTAATTTTTCGTTATGCGTCATATTCTGCCCTGTAATCCATGACTCGTATAAACTTTGTTTTTCATTTCAACCCGTCACACTACGACTCCTTTGGAGCCTCTCAGTGCAGCCGCGTCTTCTATTATTGATGAAACGCAGCGTTAATAATTTTATAGCGCAACAGTTATATGAAGCTCTCCCATCTACTGCAGGCTAAGAGTTAAGAGATGAGACAAGGAGGGCTATCAGTTTCAAAACTCCCACAGGATCCAATATCCACCACGTCAAGTATCTCTCACCGAACAATCTCCTGTCACGTTAGCCATCCAACTATCGACTCTTAAGATTTACAATCGCCCCCCATGCATATACAGCGGAGTTGCATTCTATAATTATATACAGTACTTAGACATAACTGTACTTCCTTTGGTAATTGTTATATCGCATATTATATCCGTACAAGTTAAGAAGCCACTGGCGCTGGGGAGGAGCTAATAAAAAAAATACCAAAAAAATGGAATGGTTTTACTGGAATTGGATTTGGACTTTGAGGAATTGTATTGGAAGTTTGTTTTTATACAATCAAAATGATGCACAAGATGTATAAATAATTGTACCAAGTGCACTGCAAAGGGGACCTGCACATACTACGTCACGTTCATACGACTGCACTGTACGATTACAGTTTTGAAAAACATATAAGAAGCTACATGTTATATCTACCGTTTCAAGAAGGGCAAAACATGATATTTACATTTTCAAAAAATGCAAAAACGAAAAAGCAAGCAAACTCCAAAAAGACAGAAATATGGTATGAACAATTTTAAAAATCTAAAAGAAAACGTTAAACGCCTAGAAATCCAACTTTTGAAAAGCGTGCCAAACTGGAATACTTGAGCACATCTAACAAAGGTATATTTCCATGGCTACGAGGATTAATTGCCTGTCTGACGTAATAATTGAAGGGCGCCTGGGTCGAATATTCGTGGGCAGGTAAAAGACTGGGAGCAGATGAGTGCAGGGAAGACGGGAGTCGAGAGGAAGAGAGGGCGGAGCGTTGAACTTGTTAATGTAAGTTGAGTTTTAGTGGGATTATGCTTTTGTGGAATTGGAAGTGCAGGAGGAGGACTGTGTGGAGTGCAACTACACAAAATACAGATCGAGATAGGACACATGTACAAAGGCAAGAAAAAAGAAAAAAAATAAGAAAAAAAAGTTCATTTCCAAATGACCAGCCAAGTGTACTTTTTTACTTCTTTCGTTTGACTAGCCATGTGAAGTTGAGGCACGCGACTCTCCATACAGCACTCCGTAGGCTTCAGTCTTATTCTCCATTATTCGAGCCTCCACATTATACTCTGTCTCACTTCTTCCCAACATCATCTCCAAAAGGAGCCACGCAAATACTACCCAATTAGCATTTATGCAGCATTTTTAAAAAACTCTTAAAATTCAAAATAATACCCACCAAAATTTAAGCAAAACGCATCATTTTCCAAATTGTTGCTCTTTCTAAAGGGTATAGGATTCCGCTTTCCATTGCTCAGAAATCCTAGAGATATTTATGGGCTAATGTTTCATCGAAAAAGGTAAAGCACACACTATGTACTCATGTGTAGAAACAATTTTAAAATGACAAAATAGCATACATATTTACATTTTTTTAGTAACCGAATGGCAAAACGACGACATATTTTGTACTTTTAGAAATCGCGAAGCAGCATAATTTAACAATTTTTAGAAAACATAAAAGTGCATATTTGAAGGTATTTGTAATTTATATAAAATCCAAAAGGGTAAATTCAACTTTTAAAAAATGTAATGGAGCATATTTGCACTTTTAAAACACAAAAAAGGTATGCTAACACCTAATACAAAATTCATTATTTCATTATTTACTATATTCCAACCAGGTTCTCAAGTTCCTTATGTATAATATTTTTAAGTTTTTGAACTATAAAAAAGGGAAATTTACTATTTTCACTACTGATACTAGATCGTATATTTCCACCTAAGGAAAAACAGTTACATGTTACATCTTTTTTTGACTTAGCTTTTCAACAAGGTAATATTTGCAATGGCCCTCCTTTAAGATAACAATTGCACAATTGGAATTTGTATTTGTATTATTTGTGGCAACCACAGGGCCATTATATTCTACACCATATGCACTATTTATGTATCCACCGTGTATGTTTCCTATATTTACCTCCAAAACTATCTACACGGTGGACAAAAACAACAATAACAGCAGCAGCAACAACAACAACAACAACGTGAAGGTGTCATTTCCATCTCCATAGTTTTATAGTTTTTACTTTTCTGCCCAATGCATTTACCAAAGCAAGGATAGTGATTCCGTCTGCTGCCACGATCAACAGATCTTTTGAAGAAATGAATAAAAAAAAAATACAGTGGCACTTGTCACTGTCTCCCTGTCACTCAAAGGAAATGATTCCTGGGATAATATTTTCTTGTCTATTTGCATAATATTTACAAGCATCACTACATACAGTACACAGTAATGCATGCGTTAATACAAGGCATGTCCATATTCTCTGGTCAATTCAATTTAAATTTAAAGCATGAATGAACATCAGATTGCTTCGCAATTTGCAATTTGCAACAAACGACTTTTCAAAGGGAATTTGATACAGAAAAAACACACACACAGAGTATCAAGTCTAAGACACACTCAATTACTCAATTAATGCACTATGGCAAAATTAATGAGCATAAACTTTGAAACACAATATACAATGGGCATGCATATTTACTTACATCTGAATGCCCAGTAATTCACACTAATGTGCACTATTGAATTACTGTGTGCAACGATTGAAGTGGGCATAACAGCTTTACACGAGCATTGCAAGATTGCAACTTTATTACATTCATTTTTTCGCTTAAATATGTAGCATTTAAATGGCTTTAGTAAACATATATTATTTTGACCTTTAAATAAATTGCTTTGCTATAAATTTCAAACTGAGGATAACAAAAGTTTGGCTCTTGTTATGTAATGGTGTATAGCATGTATAATACACATTTTCTTCAACCCGGAAATCAGGTGTGCAAAGATAGAATCAATCATTGTGTGTTTTTTTTAGCTTTTTGTGCCATGTATGTAAATTAATGCAGGAGATGTGTATAGGTATAAGTATAGACTGAACAAATGCCAAGGGCTACACTGTACACTACTTGCACTGGCAATGGCAATGATTTGAGACATTTCAATATGATTTAAATCGACAGGGTATGTAGGTAACCCTGTATATAGGTACCTCTTTCTAAATACGTAGGCGATTTTGTATTGTATTGACAAAAAAAATTGTCCCGTAATGTGTTATAGAATGTTCCATTATTCACTTGACACCCTAAAATTCATGCACTGACGGCTCTCGTCAATGAATCACACACAAGCTTCTGCTCAGTCAACTATTAACATGTCAAAAAGGGATCCAGGATGGAAATCCTACAGGCACGTCCAATTGCTACACACCAAATAAAAATAACAAGAAAAAGAAGATGAGGGGAAAAAAAAGTTTAAACTTCAAGCTTGATTTTTCAGTTTCCTCAATTCACAACTTTAGTCTGAAATTCTTAAAAGTGCACATCCTCAATAGACTTTGACTTTACGTTGGCATTTTGACTCAATCTCAATCGGCGTCGATGATCTGAGAGGTGACGAACGAACGAACGAACGAACGAACTCAAAATATAGCAAAGCATTCCTAAAGGTAGGCTATAGCTATAATAATATAACAGTACAAGTACATCACAAAACCTCCTTCTGCATTTACACAGTGTGTTTGCATAAGCATTTCCCATTCTATCTCTACTTCTCTGTACATACAGTTACGACTAGCATCTTTTGGGACAAAATTTGTTTCCGGAGATACAGCATCTACAAAATCCTTGCATTTCTCAGTAGTGCCATATGCACTCAGGTGAAATCCAAATCTGTACGTCCCTTCCCTATGTAGAGCTAATGCCTTAAAGCTTTCAGAGACATCTTTGTGTCACATTTATGAAAACAGTATACAATCCTGGGTTGTAATTACAATTCAAATTGTTATTTTGTACAGATGCAAGTTTTGTTCAAAAGAAATTCTTTACAGATAATCTGTACAAGGAATGATTGTTCAAAAAAGTTTTGGATTTAATAGGGAAATATCGTTATTAAAATCTGAAGGTAACTTAACACACTAGAAAAAGTACTTAACATTTTTGAAAAGTACCTTTTTAAAAACAGTGTTTTTCCTGAAATTGAGACCAAGAATGTACCTTTATTAAAGGTGATTGTACGAAAGCTAGCCATTTTTCAAGTGTTTCTTTGCATTCAAAAATAGACATTTTTAAAAACATGCTTATTTTACAAATTCCCTTTGTCTGTAAAATACAAAAACTTAATAGGTAACTAATATAAAATTAACTGAGATCAAAATTGAATTCCTTTATTTTCTTTAGCGTTCGAATGGATTTATTTCGTTGGTCACTATAAAATACTTGCTGAGACTGATCTTTTGTTGGGTTGCATATAGCGCCAGATAGAGAGAGGTGTAGATTTCTGTAAGTTTAAGCTTAAGGAAGTGTATAGCGAGTTGAAATAGCTGAATAGATACCCAAGTCTAGATTTCAAAATTTTCGATTGAGGTGTGGGTATGTACATAGAATCCTTGTAGTTTGACTGACTTGGAGAAGTATAGGAAATTTAAGTTAAGTTAAGCGGCTAAGCCGCTGACTAGCATCTCTGTAATTATGTGTATTGCACTTTTGACAAATAAGAGTAAGAGAGAGAGACAGAGAGAGAGAGAGAGAGAGAGAGAGAGGGAGAGAGAGAAGGAAAAACTAGATCAAGGAAGGGTGGAGTTTCCGTTCTCGATAAAGTGAAACTCAGGACAAGACAGAGCCTCCAAAGTGAACTAAACCAATCCATCACCTTCCCTGCAGCAGCCCACCACAAACAACACGAAGAGGCACAAGCAATAGACTCACAGAATTAAAGTATCTCTTTTGGACGACGCTACACGGTGGATGTCAGTAGCGTAGCCGGCTTTGGCCCAACTAGGTCCACAGTATACTAATATAGCCTATACCATATTCATTTTTACTTGCAATTGGCAAATTCCTTGAAAAAACTAGTTGGAAAATGTATCAAAACTTTTCAAAAGCTACCTTTTTTTAAAACTGTTCATTAATTCATAATTTTATAATTCAAGGCTGGTAAAATTAGTAGAGTTCTACGTACGCCACTGTCTGCCTCGATCTTTTGCTCTAGGAAAGGAATCGGTGGTGGAGAGAATTGAAGAAGTTGCATTTAGATTCGTAGTTCCATGGCGGCCGGACGATGATGTGACGGAGGCACATTTAAAAATGATTTCAAGACACTTCCACCGGGATTCCGTAGGAATAAAAGGAAATAGAGAACAAATAATAACACCTCAACATCTTTTTGGCCAGTCAGCCAACCAATCAACCATCCGAAGCAGCCCTTACAGCCACCAACAACTTTCAAATTCAAAAAGTCTTTAAAATGTAGTACAAGCCATGCTCTGTGTACAGATTTTCCACAACATCTTCCCTGCCTCCATCACAGGCTCATTCCTAGGCACTAGAACTATGGACGCACTTCCATTTCCTTCTGCAATAACAATAATCCTGGGGATACCTTACAACGAGGATTAGTTTTAGTTTCCCATTTAACATTTACGAATGTTTTAGCTTTCTTCTCAACCATACATAACTTGAACGAATAGCATAATATGACAATTCTTATCTGCCCGATCTTGAAATTGCTACTTTCGAGGAAAAAAGTTTCTTTAAAAGAAAGAAGAACTAAAAGTTATTTAAAAACAAAACAAAATCATTCAATTTCTGTGAAACCACTTTTAAAAACTGGCATTATGCATTAAAAATTATTTTGTTTTTAAACCACTTTTTTGGTGAAAGCACTGTCTTTAAAAGTGAACTTGAGTAAAATAGTTTCTTTCAGATAGTCGTTTTCATATAAAACACTTTTTTAAACTTCAAATTTTATAAAAGCAGTTTCCCAGGAGGTTTGTTTCTTTTAAAAAATGTTTTTTAAATCTCGACTGCTGCAAAACCACTTTTGTAAAACATGAATTTCAACAAATAGCTCTTCCAAAAATATCCATTTCATAAAATACATCTTTGTTAATCCTGAATTTCTGTTAAAAAAGGTTTTTCTAAGCCTGGATTTTATCAAAATCCCAATTTCAATAAATACACTTCTCTACAAAAACAAACGATTTCGAAATAACCTATTCAAATAGTTGGAAAGATTGCTTTCGAGGTATCCAACTTTCGTTTATTTTTTTAAATGGATATCCTACTTGTTTAAAAGACAAGGCATATGGGTGCCATACTGAAACTAGTCGGAGAATTGCGGTATGCATTGCAATGCAGAATTACGCCAAAATCGTTTAGGGTCCCCACTCTCTACCGAGACTTCTCCTCCTACCCGATTTAACACTCCCGATCCCGGGATATGGCGTCCCTCCGTCTACTTCTTCTCG
>JAQFZC010005275.1:0-14446 GCA_034695205.1 Dicyrtoma fusca | reverse complement strand
TTGCATTCTTTATAAACGGGCAAAATATGAATTGCGCATTTTCTAAATGAGAAAATCAACAGTTTGGAGCTTTCAAAATGGCCAAAATGCTATTTTGCATTCTTTATAAACGGGCAAAATATGAATTGCGCATTTTCTAAATGAGAAAATCAACAGTTTGGAGCTTTCAAAGTGGTCAAAATGTTAATTTGTTCCCTTTCTAAATGGGCAAAATATTAATTCCGGCTTTCCTAAATGAGCAAATCAGCACTTTCAAGCTTTCAAAATGGTCAAAAAAGTTGGATGTTTTGGAATAGGGTAAAACCTCTCTTGAAATGTACTACATTTAATTCAAGTTTTTATTAATAGCAAAGTTGTACATAGTACAAGTAAACGTATCCACGTGGTTTCCCAACGAGCTTTTGACTAACAGCTAAGCAGTGAAAATACCATGTTTTGACCAATTTTGACTCGAAAATTCGCCTTTGTAAAAGTCTAATTGGGAATTTTCGATTCTTTTCCTATTTGTATAAACCCATGTTTTGAACACAGACACCTACCACGGTACTTTCAGCACTTCATTGTACGACACAACTAGTGCAAGACGGCAGTACAGTAAAATCACCTCTATACGTTTCATCGCGTA
This sequence comes from Dicyrtoma fusca, assembly GCA_034695205.1. Lineage (NCBI taxonomy): Eukaryota > Metazoa > Arthropoda > Collembola > Symphypleona > Dicyrtomidae > Dicyrtoma > Dicyrtoma fusca. The sequence goes on along the minus strand of JAQFZC010005275.1, from coordinate 13,821 downwards.
TAAAGAATACCTGTCTATTTACCAATCAACCCACCCACCTTCGTAAGTATTTTTAGAAAATGTAAAGGATTTTTGGAATTTGAGAAATTGGAGGTGTTCTGCCCAACACACAAGTCCATGCATGCCTTGTCCATTGTATTCTATTGCTTTGTAGTTTAGATTTTTCTAGCTCACTCTCCGTCCGTTCCAGCTATACCAATAAGTACGTGGAGGGTCTTCTCTTCCTTCTGCTTCAGGAACGAAAAAGAAATTGAAGAAATTGGAGATACAACGAAGATGTATGTACAGTATTAATTGTCAATGGATACACACAAAGCCCTGCCACCCTGTCTACCTGTCCGTGTCCCTTGAACAATTTTCACACCTTGACTGGTGTATTCCGACAAGGTAGAAGAATAATAAAGAACGCCGAAGCCGAACTTGTGCCCCTCTGAGTTGTGATTGTGGATCCCGCCAATGAAATGAATGAAATAAAACTTCAACTTCAAAGATTCAAAATTCAGCTAGGTATGTATGTACATACAACCCCATGACAGCAAGGAAAGCACCGTACTGTGCACTGCACTGTGCAACAAAACCAAATCATCACACGAGCAAAGAGCCCGCAGGAAATGCTCAAGAAATTGGGGAAAATAAAATGAAAGGAATTGCTATGGCTATTGCTATATACATAGTTTGTTAGCATTTCTGTATCTGTGTATTTAGCAGTTTTACACCGAAACAAAAAATGGTACGCACTTTTATGAATGGTTCATTTTTAAGGTTGTTGGTTAATCCTTTTTGAAACGGTAATATACCTAGATTTGAATGTTTTTGAAAATGGTAATTTCTAGTTTTTAAACCGTTTTGAAAAAGTGTTATTTACTAGTTTTGACCGTTTTGAAAAAGTGTCAGTTACTAGTTTTGACTCTTTTGAAAAAGTGTTATTTACTAGTTTTGACCGTTTTGAAAAAGTGTTATTTACTAGTTTTGACCATTTTAAAAACGGTAATTTCTAATTTTTTGACCTTTTGAGAGTGTTATTTACTAATTGTGACCGTTTTGGAAAAATAAATTTCTAGAATTAAACACTTTTGTAAAGCATTCTTTCCATTGTTCCCACCTCCTACTACTGCCTAATTGGTTAAACTAACTGTCTAGCTATACCTATAGCCACGGGCCTTGGGCTTTAAAACTGGTAGACTGTGGGGCATCAGATTTCCAAGAATTGATAATTTCTTTGATTTGACTGTATTTTTTTACGAATGAAACGTCGGTGTCCAAGAATAACGTTTTGCGCTTTTTCATGCACCGTAAGAGCTCTTCTGTCGAGTTGTTTAGCTGAAAATAATGATAATTTCCTGATAATTTACAAGGCTTAGGGCTTAGATGATAAAGTAGATTTTTATTGAACTTATTTTATTGTACCTACTTTTAAACTAAACGTTACTAAAGCTTCATTTCTTACGATGCATTTTTCATTTTTGGCTTTATTAGTAGAATTAGTTGTCCAAGATAGTGTGTAGTGGTCAGGTGGTCAATCTACAATTAATCAATGCCAGTACTAACAGAAGCCCACAACACCTGAGAATCAGCAGCTCGACAGTGATAGTAACTATAGCAACTATATAGTAACCCAACAAGGATAGTAATAGTAATAATAATAATAAAAATAAAATATTGGAATTATACTAATTATTGTTCATTGTGTTCATTTCCACAATGTAAATTGTAAATTATCACAGAATATCCGGATTTAGTCCGGATTTTTTTTATTTCTAATACATTGTATGTACGTTCGTCTCATTTTATCTGCCATTTGCATCTAAAGTAACAACTGACTGACTGACTGACTTCCATTGACTTCTGTTCTGTCATATTCTATGACTTAATGACTTCCGTCAGCTCACGCCCACGTCTACTGCTACTGCTGGCCGGTGCTAGTGCGCCTCCCAGGCACCAAATCCTACATTATACACAATTACCGATGTATAAGTATAGCTAAAGTAAAGGTAAAAGGTAAAGGTAATAGTAATAAGCTATAGATTGATCCATGGAATTCTTTTATAGTGTTTTGGAAATACCGCACACCTGCATTTACATTTTAGTTCAAAAATTTCCAAGGTTCGATCGATAGAATAGAAACGTTTGGTAGAATTCCTTGAAAAATTGGGTAAAATTAACAAAAACAGTCAAAAAGCAGATGCGAGGCATTGTAAGGTGATTAGAGATTAAATTAAATTAAAACTTCAATTTAAATGTAAATTACGATGGATGCTTACTGGAGGATTTTATGAGGCCATGGATGTAATTTTTGTACTGGAATGAAATTTTAATTAGGTTAGTTTAGATTAGACTGCTACAATAATTGCGAGTGTAATTTAATTAGTTATGCTGCATTAAGTAATCACAATCACTGCTTGGCATGGCCAAATACAAAGTAGAAAAAGGGGTGCTTTTGGCTTAGAATAGTTTGTGGCGAATAGGTTAACCTATTCTCAACTGGGAAACCATAGAAAGAATGCTGGGCAAAAGTTCCTTTTCTAGAAATTAACCTTTTCAAAGCGGTCAAAACTAGAAATAACATTTTCAACAGGATTCGAAACCATAGACACTAAGACTTTCAAAAGATGCAAGGCAAGATATTAAAACTTTCAAAAAGATCAAAACGAGAAATTAACCCCTTCAAAAAGATGGAAAACAACAAATTAGCACTTTCAAAAAGATGCAAAACAAGAAAGAAACATTTTCAAAAAGGGCAAAACAAGAAACTAACACTTTAAAAAAGAGGCAAAACACGAAATTAGCACTTTCAAAAAGGTTAAAAGAAGAAACCAACACTTTTAAAAGCATTCGAAGCCAGTAACTAAGACTTTTAAAAAGGTCATAACAAGAAACCAACGTTTTCAAAAAGATGTAAAACAAGAAACCAACACTTTTAAAAAAGTCAAAACAAGAAATAAACACTTTCAAAAGGATGTAAAACTAGATACAGCACCGTTTCGAGCAGGTTAAACAAAACAAAAACCAAGTGAAAGTTACTTCTAGTATTTACTGTAATGACTTATTCGATTCTTACAAAGCTTCCGTGTACATTACAGATTTACAGAGTTTGAGCGTTGCAATCAAGTGTAGCAAAAATATAAAATCTGTACCTCGAATCACACCATGACATGCCAAAAAACAAATTTGTGAATGCTACGTTCATTGTGTGGGGAAAAAATAAATGCATACCGTAAAGCTTTTTATAGATGGCCGGCCTTCTATTTACTAAGTTCATGACGACCCCCGCCGTCTATTGGAGATCCGCCTTATGTATATTAGAAGCTTTACGGTAGACTAACTAGTGAATAATTGCATAATGAAGGTACATCCAAACATACAGTCCCTATAATTACATACACAGTTGGTTCCAGCAGTAGCACGAGTACCAGAAGCGTTAACTGTGGATAACGACTGTGTTCAAAATTAGAGATGACGTGAGTGTGTTGTGTTAGCGCTGAAAAGTTGACGTGTGTTGGATTTTTACGGACTTCCGGTTTGCAAAATATATTCGTAGCAATGCAAATTTTTTTCACATCCTTTGACATTTCTTTGTAGACGCCAGAAAGCTAGGGGTATACATACATATAGTGCTGGATATGTGTACCTGGGATTTAATTGTGTATACCTATAACAAGTACCCCTATAGTTATATGTACTGATGGATGGCTGGTTGGTAACTACAGAAGTTACCAGCACAAGTTTCTACAGAAGGAACGAGCGAACGAGTTGAATTGGGTTTCCCAAACACCTTTCCACAGATTGAAATTGAAGGAGATGCATTTGCGATTCTATTTTAAACTAGTTTTTTGACGCAGGCTCTTCAAAACGGTCCAAACTGTAGTAATCAACATTTTCAAAAGATGCAAAACTAGGAAATAGCACTTTCAAAAAGGTCACAATAAGAATTAACACTTTCAAAAAGGTTGAAACAAGAAATTAACATTTTCAAAAACATGCAAAAGACTAGGGAATGTCACTTTCAAAAAGGTCAAAACTGGTAATTGAAACTTTCAAAAAGGTCAAAAATAGTAATCATCATTTTTAAAAACATGCAAAACTAATAACTAGCACTTTTTAAAAGGTCAAAACTAGGAACTGACGTGTTCAAAAACATATGCAAAGCTAATAACTAACCCTTCCAAAAAGGTCAAAACTAGTCATCAGCATTTCAAAAACATCCAAAACTAGTTACGAGCACTTTCAAAAAGGTCAAAATAAGAAATTAGGACTTTCAAAAAGGTTAAAACTAGCAACCATCATTTACAAAAGTATGTAAAACATGTATAAAACGGCCATTTCGAAAAGTGTAAATCGTTTTTAAATTATGCTCAATACGCCAAACAGCATCATTTGTAACTACAGGGCTACAACGTGCTGCTATATGCATAGCAATAAATTATTATTATTTTATTATGAAATAATGATTATCTGTATGCTGTAACTACAAGCATGCATGTTATTCACTAAAGTTGAAACCGTATATATGCACAATGCACGTGTACCAACAGTATTTTACGTGGTATTTTATCTGCATTGTAGCAAGTGTGAAAACTTAATGAGAATAGTCACGTTTTGCACGGGGCTCCTTCCCATCTTTTAAACCAATAGCTAACCACTGCTATCAAGTAGCAACTATAGCATTACTACTATACCTATAGACAATAGATAGATTAGGTTTGTATCAGTATTGGTATGCATTACACAGAATAGTGCGAGATCTACTTTGACACTCGGTAATATCGTAAATATTGTCAAGTTCCCAGCTTTAAGACACATAGCGTCAGTGAAGGAGCATTTTGACCCAAGATTCAACCATCAACTTCGTCCCAATGTTTTATACTCACTGTGAATATACCACGGTTGCATAATATGCTTTAGAAAGGGAATAAAGTGCAAATAGGCGTTTTATACCACTTTTGAAAAGTGTAAATTTGCAGTTGGATTAGGACTACATACTTCTAAAAAGTTCAAATAGGCGGTTTACTAATACTATCGAAAAGTGCAAATATGCCAGTTTTAGTGTTTTGAAAAAGAGTAAAATAGCCGTAGTACTACTTCTGAAAAGGGTAAAGTACCATAGCAGTTTTACTGTTTTTTGAAAAGTGTAAGTAGACGTTACACTACTTTTGCAAAGTGCAACTAAACCAGTTTTGTTGTTTTTGAAAAGTGTACATAGCAGTTTTACTAGCTTTGAAAAGGGTAAATATACCAATCAACTGTTTTTGAAAAGTGCAAATAGCAGTTTCACTACTTTTGAAAACTGCAAATAAACCAGTTTTGTTGTTTTTGAAAAGTGTACATAGCTGTTTTACTACTTTTGAAAAGTGCAAATATACCTATCAACTGTTTTTGAACAGTGCAAATAGCAGTTTCACTACTTTTGAAAACTGCAAATATACCAACTTACTCTTTTTGAAAAGTGCAAATAGCCTTCGTACTACTTTTGAAAAGTGGAAATATACCAGTTTTACTGTTTTAAAAAGTGTAAAATAGTCGTACTACCTTACCGAAAAGCGCTAAATCACCATTTTTTCTGTTTTTGAAAAGTGTAAATATATCAGTTTTACTATTACTCAAAAGTGCAAGTAGCCATTGTACTACTTTTGAAAAGTGCAAATATACCAGTTGTACTCTTTTCAAAACATGGAAATAGCAAAATTACTACTTTTGAAAAACATAAAAACCCGGTACAAAACAGGTACAAAGTTGATTTTTGGGCCTGCGGCGTCACAATGCTTCTTCACCTACGATATAATATCTGTCGCTCTACCCTGCTATACCCATAATTCTCCTTCTCCTATAATTCTAATTCTGCTTCATAGAAAAAAACAATGGCTTGTCAACTGACGCTCTCCTCTGTCGTCTTCCCTGACGTCATTCATTCATTCATTAGCATTTTCATCTGAAACTAATTGGATATTGAATTTTTCACGGATCATGAACATTTAAATTATGTCGCAATGCAATGTCATGTACCCACACAAACAGACTCGCATCTATTTTCTTCTTGCCATTTGTATTTTTTCGATTTATTTTTAGTTCCAGTTTGAGCCAGCTTCAAAGGCAAATGCAAAAAGGGAAAAGGAAATACCTACTCGTTCTTTTTCTTCTTTTTTTTGCCAATTGCCAATAAACTATCAACTTACTCAATGAAGCCTCGTCATGCCATGCCAAACAATCCAAACAGAAACAAAAGGACTGGCAAAAGTCAAAAAACCTAATTTTGCAAAGACAAAACCGCTGCCTTTCACAATGTCAATGGCAGTTCAAATCTGTCACAAAAATTGGGAAATAGTGACATTTTATGAATAGGTTTTGTACACGGGAACTAATCACCGATTCACGGTACGTGATCCCAATGACCTTCGTGGAGCGTCACACGTGTTGTGTAATAGGACGCTGGTATTATTATTTTTAATAATATTTATGATTGCACACATAATTACCATCTTAATCGCAATCATAATCATAATCAAGCTATCATTCTGTAATTTACTTGCATTGCTGTTGCCTAAGTTTAAGTCTAATGCCCGCTTAAAGCCATTTGTGACGCAAGTCCAGCGTTTTCTAAACGGAATGTTGAAGTAAGTCCCAAATATCCAGTTTTTGTGGATTTGCTTGCATGAATTGTAAGTACAACTTTTTAATTGTATTTACAAAAGGGGTAAAAGGGGTATTTACACTTTTCAAAAGTACCTAGTAAAACAAAACATGCATATGTATTTGCACTTGTTACAAAGCGGCCAAATTGTTATTGCCGCTTTTCAAAAATTGTTTAAAGTCGAAATTGCTTTTTCAAAAAGTAGCAAAAAAGGGGAAATTGTACTTTTTAAAAAGAGTAAAAGCGGGATTTACACTTTTAAAAAGTAGTAAAAAGCACATTTACACTTTTCAAAAGTGGCAAAAAACACATTTTCACTTTTAAAATGTAGTAAAAGAGACATTTACAATTTACACCTTTTAAAAAATGGCCAAACGACCACTGCCGGTATTCAAAAATTGCTCAAAAAGTAAACTACACTTTCAAAAAGTACCAGAGCTTGGTATTTGAACTTTTAAAAAGAGTAAAAAGGGGATTTGCACTTTTCAAAAGTATCAAGATTGATATTTCAACTCTTTAAAAAATACCACAGCTAGTATAATTTACTCTTTAAAAATGTGTAAAACTGATATTTACTCTTTAAAAAATTTGTAAAAATGGTATTTACTCTGTATTTTGCTAAAGTCTAAAGCATACTATTGCGTCATACATACATAGTTGCAAATCCCTTAAAACACATACGGAATAATACCAAAGCATCAAACAAACAGTTATATATCTTACATATAGTACACATTTAGTGATCATGATCCGTGTGAATGGGAAATGAACATCTTCGTCATTGTTTGGGGTTACATTTTTTATTAATAAAAGTACAGTATATAGGGATATTGATTCAACTATATACACCCACAGTACAGAATGGGATATATAGTACTATATAGCTATAGCTATACTACACTAGTGCCCTGTCAACGTGAGGGTCCCTTGCTGATCACTTTCCAGCCGAATGATCAGTTGGGATCCTTAAAAAAGTACAGGGCCAGGTACACTTGACCAGTTGCCATGGTCACACACGCCGTCTTAAGTCTTAAGGATTACAAAAAAGGCGTACGTGACCGAAGGTGATCTGCCATGCCTTAAGTCCATGGGCCGTAACCATTTTTACCCGCTATAGACCTATAGCTATACCTATATATCCCTTCCATAATGAACAATCGCTATAGTAATCCATTGACAGGATGTATTTCAGTGTTTTGATAGTTCTGAGATGAGTAATATGTAATTATTCTAATTAACTGATCATTTTCTTGAAAGGCCGCTATAGGCTCAAATAGGCTGTCACCTTTTTTTTTGTTTTTACGTAAATGACAGTTTGTGATCTGATTCTCTTGTGAATAATGATTTAAAACAATACAAATTTTTTCCATGAATGAGTTCCTATAGCAATGCTATAGGTATAGCTATAGGTATAGCAAAACAGTAATTAATGACATAACTACATACAAACCTACAATTATGCCCCACAATGAGCCAGAGTGCACTCACAATCACAATTTGCACACTACGAGCAATAATTAAGATCACAGAAAGGAAGTGGCATTAATTACTACAGCTTTAGAAAATGTGTGTGTGTGTGAAAAGATCACATGTCTCTGGCATGAGTAATTAACTATTAATCCCCTTCATTCATTAAGCAATAATTATTAATTACAGTAGGCAAGTGTATAGCAACGCTGCATCCGATATAATATGTAGGTACGTATTAAACAGAGTGTAAAGTGTAATGGACACACAAGGAGGTTGATGCTTCAATTATTTATTTATTTATTTATGTATATTATTATTAATTATTATAGGTTTATTTTTAATCCATAGATTCCTGAGATGGATTAATATGTAAGCATTTTTCTTTACTGTAAAGATAATCAATAATTAAGAACGCCAGTACAGAATAGTATGTTGGTTACATAAGTGGCATATTTTATTTTTATTCCACACCCTCATGAGTTATTGGTTATGTATTGATTGAGAGACTTTAAAATTAAATGTTTTATTGACATTATTGATTATTGAGAAGAACTACAGATACAGAGACAGAAGACAGAAATAGAATCGATATATGTATAGTTAAGTTTTGCTTAGATTTGAATTAACTGAAACCGTTCAATAGTTATTAGTGGTTAGGACGTGCCATTCACAAGTTGATAGTTTATAGTTTATTTATTTCATTACTATCTTAATCGTAATTACTATATATTTTTACAATGAATGAAAGGGGAAATTAAATCTAATCGTCTTAACCTATTCGGAACTGGGGAGCTATGGAAAAAATGCTGAAGATAAGTGTTTAATTCCATAAATGTAATCTTTTAAAAGGGACAAAACTAGGAAATAGCACTTTTTCAAAACAGTCAAAACTATACGGTAAATAACACTTTTTCAAAACAATCAAAAAACTAGTAAATAACGCCTTTTGAAAACTGTCAAAACTAGTAAATAACACTTTTTTAAAACGGTCAAAACTAGTAAATGACACTTTTTCAAAACGCTCAAAACTAGTAAATAACATTTTTTCAAAAAGGTCAAAACTAGTAAACAACACTTTTTCAAAACGCTCAAAACTAGTAAATAACACTATTTCAAAGCGATCAAAACTAGTAATTATAACACGTTTTCAAAACGGTCAAAAAAAATACAAACTACCCTTTTCAAAAACATCAAAACCAAGGATACTACCATTTCGAAAAGGTTAAATCGTAATTGTATCACTCATTTTTTCGTCTCCTATATAAATTCTGTATTGACTCTGCCTTTTACTGATGGTAAGTGTGAACTAATGCTGATGCGATATGCGATGTTTGATTTAATTAAATTATTATATTTTCTACAAATGACAAAAACACGGAAAGTTTTGAAACAATAATAATTACAAATTGCGCTGCTGCATGTTGTAGAGCCATTTTTTTTTACTAATTTCACAATTAAAAAAATTCCTGAAAAATGTAGGCAATAATAGTATTTTAATCTATTTAATAATAATATTATTACTACCATTTTTGCTCTATACTATATACCATCATACTAGCATCATTTTGATGCTTCACTGGCTATATTTTTAAAACTTCTACTTATCACTTTTTGCTTCTACGGTGAATGCTGGCACTGGCACGTAAGCCCGTCGCACTCGCTCCTTCCTCCACGGTTTCGCGTTATGTTCGACGGCAAGCAGTGGGAAGCCGTCAGTTGAGAGAAGCACGCGGTGAGGTTCACACACACAAATCTCTCCTTCGTCAGTCAGTTCGTCTCGAGCACTGAAGACAGACAGTCATACACTATTTATCAGTCCTACATTTAAAAAAAACTACAAATATAACAATATTAAAAAAAAACGATACAAAAAACAAAAAAGTCTAAAATTTGGCCATTTTTTGAAAGAACAACGAACAAAGAAGGACGCCAAACGCCCGAGTTTGTAAAAAAAACATTTTCGAAATTCGAAATAAAAGTTCAAGTTTTTTTCTAAAAAAAAGTGAATTATTACTAAAGAACATCTGCAGAATAATTTGTGGGGTATTTTATTAATTGTTGTTGGTAAAAATAACGTTTTGCACCGACAACGGAGCCCGACGCGGTCTCGACCGTTCTTCTCTTTGTTCATAATTCAAAAAAATTGATTGTTACTTTTTAATTGTTTCGAGTGATGTTTACTAGTGTTTTAAGGAAAAGGCGAAGGCAATACAGATACAATAATCAATAATTATTGTTGATTGTGCATTTTTTAAAAGTGTTAAACATTGAAAGTGAACTATTTTTTGTTCAGTTGTTCAGTCATCAGTTGTTAGTAAAAAACAAAATAATGCAATTTCTCAAAATTATTTTGGGCTTTGCTCTTTTTTCTGTATAGAAAGCTAAGGAAACAGTTGACAGTCAGTTGGTTGTTCGTTGTTAGTTGTTAGGTCGTAGTTTTATCGAAATTGCTAATAATAGTAATTTAATCATCATCATCATCATCATCATCATCATCAACTCATCATCATCATCAGAATGATGGGGGGAGTACGATTTTGGTGGTTGGCAGCTGTTCTGTTCATTGGACTGCTCAGCTTGTCAAATTTCGTTCAAGAAACGGAATCCGCACCCGATGGCCAAGTCCAGCCCGCCGCAACCGTTGGTGGTGGTGGTGGCAACGGCAATGGCAATGGCAATAGTAATAATAATAATAATAATGGGAAGAAAGCCCGAGGTTTGATGGCTGTTCGGAATTCAAATGCCCGAAGGATACAAAATCAAAATAAATTCAAATTACCCATCAAGGCTGAAGATAATCGACGAAAGTCGAAACGAGCTGGAGGTAAGATAATAATTTATCTATTTACTATTATTTAATTTCAATTTCTTTATTTCGTTCCATTTACACTTTTACTATGAACTGTAAGTCTGTCTCTGTTTTTATTTCTATCTCAATCATAAAAAAAATCATAAACATTCATAATACACACATTTCAATCATTAATGTTGAACGTAGACAGGCTCAGTCAGTCTCGCCATTCGATCTCGATTGTCGATTGTCGATGCAAATGAACTTTTTGTAGGTAATTTACAACTTTGTTTATTTTTCGATGAATTGAATCTTCGTTCAATTCAACTATTGAATGATGGATCAAGTTGGAGGCTTGGCTGGATTTTTATTTTTATTTTATTAAATAATATTATGAACGGCAGAAGCTAGTTCATAGAAGCAGCTACTGGGTTAGTTTCGAAGTTTCGATAGAAAGATTGTAGATAGACAGATTGTAGTAATAATAATAATGTTATTTCATGTTTGACATTTGATTCTCAATGAAACTCGAACCTTGCTTCTGTGTATACAGAAGCAGAGATATTATTATGATTAGAATTTTAAAATTAAACAGACGGCAGTGTAATGTTGTATGTTGTAGGTATACAGATTACAAATAGGTTGTAGGTAGGTTGATGATGATTATGATGTTATGTTATGTTGTACGTAAGTTCACACAGAGACTGAGTTATTTTTATTCTGTGTCGTATTTATTGATGGTACAGTGTGGAACTATGTGGAGTGTGTAAACTGATTATCATTTTGTAATTTGTCAATTAGAATAATCATCCTTGATGATTTCGTGAATCTTGGCGCCTGTCTAATCTCGTATCTTTTTAGTGGAGTTCTTTTCATTTCACTGTAGTCACTAGTCACTTTATTTCATTCATTAGTCTCTGTATAAAATACACACTACTATTTATGCATATTATTTTTCTTTTTTTTTGGTGTATAAATTTTTGCTAATTTGTTAGCTAGTAAGCAGTAATCTAAATTACTACTCACTTTTTACAAGTCTAGCCATTAGTTAGAGTTGAGTTAAATGCTTGCTTCAAGTTTAAATAATAAGCGGGCATCGCACTACTAGCTACGCTATGGAAAGAATGCTTTAAATACAAGGGTGCTCTTTCTAGAAGGTATCTTTTCAAAAGGGTCAAAGCTAGAAATTAACATTTTCAAAAGCATCCAAAACCATAGTAACTAAGACTTTCAAAAAGGATAAAACAAGATATGAACACTTTCAAAAGAGTTAGAAGTTGAATGTAACGTTTTCCAAAAGGTTCTAAACTATAATTTAACGTTTTCAAAAAGGCAAAACTAGAAATTAACATTTTCAAAAAGATGTAAAACAAAAAGTTAACGCTTTCAAAAAGGTCAAAACAGGAAATTAGCATTTTCAAAAGCATTCAAAACCAGTAAACTAAGACTTTCAAGAAGGTCAAAACACGATATTAACACTCACAAAGATGCAAAACAAGAAATGTACACTTTCAAAAAAAGGTCAAAACAAGATAATAACACTTTCAAAAAAAAGGTCAAAACAAGATAGTAATACTTTTAAAAAGATTCAAAACAAGAAATGTACACTTTCAAAAAAAAGGGTCAAAACAACACAGTAACACTTTCAAAAAGATGCAAAACAAGAAATTAACGCTTTCGAAAAGTTTTTTTTCAATGAAAAATACAAAATACAAAATGCGACTTACTTTTTTTTAGAAAATGGATGAATGTATGAATTTCAATGAATTCAGTTAAATAACGTACAGAAGTTGTTAGTCTGTGTGTGTAAGTATTGAGCAAACCTTAAACCGTATCGGAATTAAATTATCTCTAGGATTAGAGGCTAAAAGTATAACAATGTGTGTCTGAGGGCATAAAATATAAAGTAATGTAGGCAGACACACTAAGTAATTACGTACTTAGGCACATGACCAGGGTTTATATGTATACCTATATAAAATCACGCTTATAGTGCCTATAGCTATGCTCATAGATTCTACGTAAAGAGTGTTAACAAGACTGATTATTTGGCATTTAGCGTAGCTAATGATATGATGTAAAGGCCAATTACAATTACAGCATTGTTAGTATAGAGGAGCTAAGTACTTGTGTGTATGTAACTGCTATGAGATGAAGTGACCGTTGATGCTCGGCTGGGCCTCTTTACTTTAATACTGTTGACTGTGGCTCGCTCATCTCTGTCTCTGTCTCTCTCTCTCTTTTACAGATAATTTTTTATGTGCCTCCATTAAGCATTAAGCCTTCTTCTTTTTCTTATATGATTAATTACACTACTGCTGATATGATTAGCATTTTGGCATTTTACGTAGTTAGGTAGGTATAGCTGTAATCTGTACATAAATAGAAGTACTATAGCCGTACGTATCTTTTAACCTTTTCGAAACGGTAATGTACTTCGTTTTGAATGTTTTTGAAAAAGAAGAATCTCTAGTTTTGACCGTTTTTAAAACGGTAGTTTCTACTTTTCTGTCCTTTTAAAAGTGTTATTTACTAGTTTTGACCGTTTTTAAAAAGTGTTATTTAATAGTTTTGACCATTTTGAAAAAGTGTCTTTTACTAGTTTTGATGGTTTTTGAAAAAGTGGTATTTACTTGTTTTGACCGTTTTGAAAAAGTGTCTTTTACTAGTTTTGACCGTTTTGAAAAAGTGTTATTTATAGAATTAGACGTTTGTAAAGCATGCTTTCCATAGTTTGCCAGTTGCAAATAGGTTAACCTCATATTTATACTCATTTTTTTTATCTTCCTTTAAACAGTGTCTTGAACTGTCTTTACTTGACTGCAATAGCCATGCAAAGCAAAGGCAAAGGGAAGGAGAGCTCGTGATTTTTTGTGTTGTGCGTGGATTATATTATATTATTGTGTAGATGTCGAGGGTTGAGACGCTACTGTGC
>JAQFZC010005274.1:0-14447 GCA_034695205.1 Dicyrtoma fusca | reverse complement strand
CGTCTACATATGCGGCGCCTTTCACCGACTTAGCCGATTTAAGTCTGACTTAGCGCGTAGTGTGGACGGCACATTATGTTTTAACATGGGAATCTAAGCTGATAAATTGTTCTTTCTGTGTGATGGCACTCTCCTCCCTGTATTGGCAAAATGGGTCCCTTGACGAACCACTCTAGAGGGGTTTCACTGATGGTGACCACTCAAGGTCTAAGTACTATGAAATATTCATTTACTTCCTAAATTAGCCTCATGTTTCAAGCGTATAATCGCTATATCATTCTCGTTCGTCCCCGTTTGGTCATACGCTTCGTGTGGAATTCTCTCATCCACCGGTATATCCTGTTAACATTTCAAAAAGACAAAAAACTATCAACACAAGCGTTATAGTCTAAGAATGCTTTTTTAAGAACAAAGGTACTAGATTTTTATGTTATTGCCTCAAAACAACAAAGTATCAAGAAACTCTTTTTTCTGACCATTCATGATTGCGAACTCTTAACTCACATAATAACAATTTTTTATTAGGAAATAAAAATAATGCTAAAAAATGGATCCGAGTAATACCTGAACCTTTGGAGCACAAAGATTATTCTGACAATCCGGATCGGTTCGTTGATCGTATTCGCCCAATCGAACGAATTTTCTGGAATCAGACAAATAATTCATTTAATTATAAATATGTTGAATCAAAACTAATTATGTTTTAGCAATCAAAATCAGCTGTACACGTACAGTGTAATTCCTTCGGGTAACTTTGACTTAGACACACAATGAGCTGCAGTGAGGACGTACCAAGAATTGATTAAAGTTCCCCCACATCCAAACATAGTATCTCCAAATTTAGAATCTGGAAAAATTTTGTGAAATCTTACACAAATATATATAGTGCAATAATAATAGTGTAGTACACTGAGGTTGAGTTTCCGAAAGGAGTCTCTCTTAGTAGAACTTATTATACAATAATTCGGTACTTTGAATGAATTTTCAGAGAAATTATCCATTTACCCTGGAAACCTAAAAGAGCCATCCATGGATACGCCCCAAGACCTGTTGCAGTCCCACCAATAATCCGATCTGTTGGAAGAGAGTTTCCGCACCCAGGAAACTGGGGCAAAAGTTTGAAATTAGCGTGACGAGCTACTTCCTCCTCAGAAACATTTGTCCCAGGGAAAGGGAGGTCAGAGTCTATCTTTGAAACATTTGGAGTAGCACTCGGAACCATTGTGGGACTCTCCACTGCTGGGGATGAATTCTTATTCTCTTGACTCACCACACAACATACCAAAGGGTCATCCTTATCAAAGGCACACGTTGAGTGTTGAAGAAATCTGACTGCACTAGGTTTCAACGGTACTTCCTTCAAGATTTCAAGCAGGACCTTGCATTTAATTAAAGGAATACAAATACCGAATTTCCCTGCTGGGTTGATGCATTCCTCAGCCTCACCTGCAAAGTCAAAACAGTTAAAAAATAGTGGAACAAGCTCAGAGTATACAGACAACAGCAATATTATTGTACAGTTTTTTTTACCAGTACCAGTGGTAGATGTGATGATTTGGTCCCCATGCACAGTAGCGACAGTAATCCACGTTGATATTAAAATAATGGCTCGAATGATAAACACGTGAGTCATTTTTGATACTGTTTTTAGTTTCCAAATCTTCTATCTCGATTTAGGCTAGAGGGTTATGTCAAACGTCATTTTTTTAACTTAACAAAGAAAACATTACTGAAAGCAATACAAGCACCTATTCACTCACAATTGTAAATTGTAATAAAAGTTAAGTCAAGATTTAAAATAGGCTCAGAAACAGACTTAATTTATACTTTCATAGGTTTTGTCCACCTGAGATTCTTAGAATGTATTAGATACTTGAGTACACAGGTGTGCTTAATTAACCACCTTGGACAGCGTAGCGTCTTAATTGAATATGAGCTAAGAGCTGTTCCTGTATTGGCGTTCCTATGTGTGTTAAATCTTATTGCAATATGTCACAAGTCAATCACGGGCGTATAATTATAACTAATATGAATGGTTGAGGATTATGGTTTTCCAGATAACCATTAGTATGGGAAACTTTTCTTTCTAATTAGAAAAGAATACAGATGCACTCACTTGCAGTGAGATGGGTATACCTATGTAATAATGATAAGATAGCCAAATGACTCCCACAATTTTGTAAAGTTCCTGCCGTTTAAAGGATTGCCCACGGCATTATGAATCATTAATTATATTTGTGCTTTTGTTGACCGTTTTGTTTTCATTAACGACTACTACTGCATGGCTTGCCGGGACTAGTAAAAGTAAATAAGGACAGCCAAATTCAAAGGTTCTTAAATTAAGTCGTACTCACAAATGCAAAACACCCCGATCGGTTAAAATTCTAGTTTTTAGTTAAAAATTGAAAATAGTACCGCATTCATTAGTCAAACCAATTTAGAATTAAAATTGTGGAGCTGTTACTATGAGCTAGAGCTGCATACCACTGATTACAACGCATAAAATTTCCACTTTCGTATTGCTATCTGTATAGGTAGTTAAGCCTGTGCCTGTACTGAGGGTCCATAGCTATCACTCACTCTACCTATTTATATGTACATAATTACAACCTCCAGCCCTTGGTTTAGCAATTTAGCATGGAACGTCATAAAGGAAAGTAAAAATTAACCTAAATGGTTCATGAATGCTCATTCTCATGTGTGTAAACTTTAGTTTAACAAAAGCGGATAAGTTGTAATATAACGAGATTCAATTTCACTCATCTGGTTCATCCAGGCTTGGCTCAAATATGAGTTAGACGTAATTAAGCTAATAGCTGATCGCATATGATTTTGAAATTACTTATTTAGAAAATTATTTGTTATCGCAAAATTCGATTTTAAATGATTAAACTGCGTGCGATTTACTAGCATAGGTAAGTAAGTAGGTACCTAGATTAGATGTGTAGGCAGTGTAGGTAATTCCAGTAGTAACACCTTGCCCCGCGCTGAAATCAGGAGATTATGTCCTAAATAATTTACCTAGGTATTCCTCATCTCCATACTTTGTACTACCGTAGGTACTTAGGCTCTCAAATGAACCTGTATCTGGAACACATCATAAAAAAGTGAGGCCATTATGAAAATTTAGAACCCATCATAATAATGAGTTTTTAATTACCACAAATGGCTTCACTTTTTTGCATGAGTGTTTTGGTGGAATGTAAACACTTTCTAACACCTAACTTGAGGATACCCACTCACTACCCAGGCGAAATTATTAATGTGCTTAACGTCGGCACGACAATCGTATTGTTATAAAGTTGAAGCTCATAACATGTTTTGATTTTAACAATTATTATTATTTGAATTCATACATTTTTTTGTCCACTGATTTCTATCAGTTTTCTCGGCGTAGCTATGAAATTACTGGAATAAATTTTAATTACGTAAGTAATAAGTAAGTACCTAAGTTCTTGAATTCATTTGTGGCATTATTTTCTAGAATCAATTCAGCTCCTGCTACCACAGCTACAGTCAGTGATTAACCAAGCATGGTGAAACTGAGCTACGTATACCTCATGTGACGTAACTCAGTTTCCCTATGTGTCTGTAGATTATTGTGTTTTTGTTTTTGTTGATCTATCATTTTACCGAACTCATACTTTGGCGAAAAACAAAAGTCCCTCACTTAAATATGTTAAATTGCCATTACAGACCCACCCAGCAGTTCCCGTGAAAAATAGCAGCAGTCTTAATTTGTCTTCATTTCTGGAAGCTAAAAATGGAAAGTCGAAGTAAATCAGGCAATATATTATACGAGTGTAAAGTAACTTCCCCAGTTGGCCCAGTACGGAATCCAACGGATAAATTTTCGAAATGGTGGCAGAGTCTCATTATGACTAGCAATAAGCAACGTGGTGCCGGAGATCCAAACGATAACTTTTGTCTGAGACAATTTATGAACAAAAGGTTTTATGCAAGCCCAATAATCCCATCTTCAATGTGTGCACCAACGAAGGAAGTCACACAAGATTTTAACTCCAAGGGACTAAAAACAAATCAATGCTCAAATTCCAATCAGCACTGCAAAGACACCGATGTTTCGTATCTAAAGGAGGCATGTGCTCCAGCACTACGAGCAAACCCTCTCCGGGAAAATAAAAATGGAGTAGATTCGTCAATGGAGACAGATGATGAAGATGAATCGGTAGAATCCAATGGGCTCATTTTCTACGGTATAAAAAATCGACGGCAAATACTGAAACCAAAGATGAATTAATTAATGAAAGAGAAGTTCACAAAAGCAGTTCATCTGAGTTAAGTTATGAGATAATGAGTTTTAGTTATAGGTTGGGTTCATAGTGACACATGTTTCTTGTCTCCAGGAAAATAAAAAAAGCCAACCTCTCTCCGTGAGATCTTTGTGTTACAATTTAAAGTTTGGACATGGTTTGACAAACATTCATCGTCACAATTATTTTCACATTTATTGGACCAGGTTTAATTATCAAACGCAAGTGTATCTGTATATTCACTCTTATCATATAATTCTATATTTTGGAGGCAAAGTCATCCATCATATGACGAAAATTACGAGACTTACAAATTGTTAAATTCTTAAAATATATGGACATAAATCTGGAGCTATAAATAAACAAGGACGCTTTAACTAGTGAGTACACAAAAAACTGTTTTTCTTTGCTTAGGCAAATAATAACATTGGTTGTGTGTGTGTGTGTTGCGATTACAATCTACGTACATATACACAAATTCTTAACTCTTTGTAAGATTCCGTTTTTTCAGGTAAATTTTGAATATTGACTAAAAAGTGATAAGGATAACTAACAATAAATAGTATCATGGGAGTAGTAGTTACACACAGTAGTAATTATTACACTTATGAGACACATTATTACGTTTTCACAATTTTACTTCCACTAAAAATCATTTTCTGGATGTGAATATCACAGGGAAATGAAAAACAGTAACTTCTACAAAAAAATTAAACAGTTATAACTCAGCTTGCAATAATCATGTGCTACATTTTTTTTTGCGCCTACACGTCTAATCCACACAAAAAAAAATCATTTTAATTCAACTTGACACAGATTCTACATAAGACTATTCCTCATCTATTTATTTTGTTTTTTATACGTATAGTGATGCAAACTACCTGCATCAGGACAAGAGCAAAATTAAATTACAAAGTCTGCATGTTGTGAGAGGACCAAGGCTCGAACGACAGCGACGACCCCACAGACAAAAACTAAAAGTTAGTGCCTTAGTTACTTCACATATTAATTTACAATTACAGGCCACAGCGTACGATAAACTGATTAAAATATTTTTTTAGATTTTTTGTATTACTTCAATATACTTAAAAAGTTTCCAAATTTTCCGGCAGCGTACACTCTATATCACTGAATCTACGCCAATGATTCAATATTCAATTCACATTATTTACCATTAAGATTTATGTTGTATATTTTTATTAAATTGTAAGTACATAGATACTTGACACGATTTTGTTAACTACAACAACATGCTACAATATATCATTATTAGTTTCCTGACCTTAAGTATAGTATTATTATGCTTTCTCTTCCTCAAGGTTTATTTTTTTGTTATATTTATAATTTAATACACATTTTGTCATGTCATCGAGTATCGAGTATCTTACCTAGTTTTTTTAGACAATGAGTTTCACATATATGTAAATATATTTAATCTGTATAATTGTTTGTACTTCACCTCAATATTATTGGCAGAATTTAAGACTATCGCAATCCCTTAAATTCATATTAACCTATCAACTTAAAAATTATACGTGGTGCCATTCTTCACGTACGTTTTCCCACACAAGTCCTATTAAAATGAACTTGTTTTAAGTTTCCACAACAAAATTATCTAATTTGACAAGACCATTTTAAAAATTCATACGGTGGAATCTACGATAACAATACTTTTCTCTGCTATGCGGAAACAATGCTTTAAAGATGCATGCACAGTTTAGTACGAGCGCGGTAGCGAAACTGTAAAGCTGATTAGTCTGCAGACGTAATAAGATAAATACTTATTACATTATATTAGTCTGAAGTGTCTCATTGTCGTTCCCTTCAACCGTTAACTACAGAACAGTGTAACTAAATAATATACGTGAAGTAATGTCATTTAAAAAAAACAAATATCACTGTCACTTCAAGGCTCGTTTAAGTTTAAGTAGAAAAGATAATTAAATATTAACTCCACGGGTGAAAAAAAACGTTTAGTACTTATCAAATTCTTCATTACAAAAGCGCTCTCACAACGTCACAACGCAACGCGCAACGGCCGCGGTCTGCTTTTAGCAAATATTTAATTTTTCTAAAAAAAAAGAGTACAAATATTTTTTTTAATACTTTGTAGCAGATTATATTATCAAATAATTTGCAAGTGCAGTGTAAGTAGCGTTAAGTCAGCATTGTGTAGTATTAGGTATAACCACAGAAGGAGTACAAAATAATAATAATTATTGTAAATCTAATTGTGTATTGCTACGGTTGATCACAACGGAAACAAAGCCACGTGTTCAAATTTTACTTCCAAACCACACGTTTTTTCTTTTGTAAATAAGTAGTGTTAAAACAGGCCGGCAATTAATTTACACCACTAAAATAATTGAATAGAAAATACACGGCCGAATTCCCAATCAAATACGACAAATTCCACATATTGCACAACGTTTTCGAAATTAAATTTTAACCTAATAGGTGAACAAAAGTAAACAAAAACCATTAAATAAAAGTTTTTTATATATAATTATATTCTAATACAAAATGTCACTGTAAGTAAACAGTGAGCAAACTTATAAATGGGGCAGCTACATCCAGTAAAGTAAAACCCTCCATAACTTCTTCAGTTAGTCTATCCAATCAACAATTTATACTATATTGAAGCATTTTTATGGGCTTTCTAACAGTTTGTTATTTTGAGTTAATTATTATTTAGTTACGGCGCGAAAATTTAAATAGTCCCATAAAACAACAAGTGAAGCAAAAAAATTAATGGGGCACTTTTTTATTTTCTTGTAAAAATCATCCAAAAACAATAATATACATTATCATTATTTTCTAAACCTTCTATGGCTTCAATCACGGCATTCAGCTATTTAGACATTGAATTGACCAGATTCTTAATCACATTGGAGTCAACACTCTTCCCAATGTCACTCATACAACTTTTTAAGTCGTTCTAGTCAGTAAACGGATTTTGCGTGGTTTCATGGTCCAAAACTTCTCAAATTTGCTCGATCAGAGATAGGTCTCGTGATTCTGGAGGCCATTCGAGAACATTGTTTGTTCGTTTTGAAAACTTCCTTGTTTTTTGTGCGTTTTCGATCATTGTCTAGCTGGAAGGTAAACTATCTTCCAAGACCCAACTTTTGAGCTGACTTTATGAAATTCCTAATCAAACAGTCTATACTAGTATCTTTGACAATAATAACACCGATAAACTTC
The DNA here is from genome assembly GCA_034695205.1 of Dicyrtoma fusca. Classification (NCBI taxonomy): domain Eukaryota; kingdom Metazoa; phylum Arthropoda; class Collembola; order Symphypleona; family Dicyrtomidae; genus Dicyrtoma; species Dicyrtoma fusca. The sequence goes on along the minus strand of JAQFZC010005274.1, from coordinate 6,969 downwards.
ATAGAACACGTTCCACTACCCACCATACACCCTTACACTACTATGTACCATCCCCCATGTGTAATAGTGCAAACAAGACTACTAAGTTTCTGAACTGTAAGTGGCTTTCTCAACACTTTTCTTTGGCCACCGTTCCTAGACAGGTTTATGTTAGACTCAGGAGTTAATAAAACATCTATCGTTCTGGAGTAGTCTTACGAACTCCTGAGTCTAAAATAAACCTGTCTAGGAACGGTGGCCGAAGAAAAGTGTTGAGAAAGCCACTTACCGCTCAGAAACTTAGTAGCCTTGTTTGCACCATTACACATGAGGGATGGTACATAGTACTGTAAGCGTGTATGGTGGGTAGTGAAACGTGTTCTATGAAGTTTATTGGTGTTATTATTGTCAAAGATACTAGTATAGACTGTTTGATTAGGAATTTCATAAAGTCAGCTCAAAAGTTGGGTCTTGGAAGATAGTTTACCTTCCAGCTAGACAATGATCGAAAACGCACAAAAAACAAGGAAGTTTTCAAAACGAACAAACAATGTTCTCGAATGGCCTCCAGAATCACGAGACCTATCTCTGATCGAGCAAATTTGAGAAGTTTTGGACCATGAAGCCAGGCAAAATCCGGTTACTGACTAGAACGACTTAAAAAGTTGTATGAGTGACATTGGGAAGAGTATTGACTCCAATGTGACTCAGAATCAGGTCAATTCAATGTCTAAATAGCTGAATGCCGTGATTGAAGCCAGAGAAGGTTTAGAAAATAATGATAATGTATATTATTGTTTTTGGATTATTTTTACAAGAAAATAAAAAAGTGCCCCATTAATTTTTTTGCTTCACTTGTTGTTTTATGGGACTATTTAAATTTTCGCGCCGTAACTAAATAATAATTAACTCAAAATAACATACTGTTAGAAAGCCCATAAAAATGCTTCAATATAGTATAAATTGTTGATGTGTGATAGACTAACTGAAGAAGTTACGGAGGGTTTTACTTAAGTGGATGTAGCTGCCTCATTTATAAGTTTGACCACTGTATGTCCTTAAATTAATCGAATATCCATTATTTTTGTCGGGGTAAAAAGTAAAAACAGATTACAAATACTTATAAATAAATTTTTGATAGTAGGACGGCGCAAAAAATTCACCAGTATGACTTAAACGGTAGCAAATACATAGAGAAGTTTAAACAACTGCTCGTTGGGGGTTTGATTAGTGCGCATCCTTTAACGTATTTAAGTGCCCTGCTCCTATCCCTTTAATAAGATGGAGAATGCTGTTGTGAACTGCCTGCAATTATTGAAATAAGTATGTAGGTAGATACGCTTCACTAACCTTCCGCCTAAAGCTCCTCACGTATGCATAATAGGAGACGTACAACTAACAATTATTATAAACGTCGACGTAATTAGTATGTTGAAATAGTTATCACCACCTTGCTAGACAACAACTGTGACCAAGAGAACAGTTTGGAATACGAATTTTAAAGCTACACAACAAACACAATAAAACATAAGTACGGCTCTATCAACTTCTAAAACTGGATAAAAACAAGCAAACGTTGCGAGTAATAGTTAAGGAGCCAAATAACAATGACTGATCATCCTACTGCGATAACTTGGTAGTTTGAGGAAGAAGTTTGAGTGGATGTGTGCTTCCATGTTGCTGTCGACTTCCCGAAGAAGAACTAAAACCAAAGCTATTCCTTTGCTGGCGACCTGAACTAAAAGCGACTTTATTTGACAGAGGTTGCGTTGCGGGTGGCTGGAATCCTCGGACTGTAAACGATCGGTTATTCATGTTAGGAATGGAACGAAGAAGTGTATTAGAATCTAAAGATCCTTTTCGATCAAACATGTTCGGTGCGGTGTGTTTAAGAGAAGAAATAGACTGTTGCGAGTCTGTAATGAGAGAGTTTAAATGTGGCATGGATGACTTCCGCTTGTGCCCTACCGAAAATTTACTGAGGGTTGAATCTTTGGAGAATAGGTTAACAGCGGAAGAAGGCGGACCAGTCGCGCTATGAGATCGATTATGCGACCGGTTATAATGCTGCTGCTCTTGCACGGGGGACACGGACTTGGCTTCAAATGCCTGTAGTCTTTGCTTCACCACACCGGTTTTTTGAAACACTCCCGAAGACATATTACCGCCTTCGCCTTTGACAACAACGGCGTTGTCCAAGCCATTAAAACCACTTTTGCCTTGCGTTGCTGAATGAAGCAATTTTGACTTAGACCGATTACCACGATCTTTAACCTTGTCACGCGATCTACTGGCCTGTTCAGATCTTTTACTGTGTGATTTTATTAGTCGCACAATAGTATTTGACGCAGCCTCTTTGGCAGATCGATCGTGCTTTGAAGCTGATGCACTGTGGCCTTTAAAAAAAGAGAGACAACCAATTTTGGATTCTTTATCGGACGAACTGTCATCGTCTTTTGGGTTAAATGATTCTATTTTAGGTGACTCTTCAGCGTTCACATCATTTACCGAAGCATTTTCTTTTTCTGCCAAACTTTCGTGCTCTGCGATTTCAACGTCAATAGAATTTTTAGATTTAGGAACAGATATGGAGGAGTCGCCAGTGTGTACATCAAATAAAGAAGAGTCATAGGTATCTAATGACAATTTTCTTTCACTACTAGCTCCAACTAAGGGATTTGTTACAACTAAAATGGCACTTGCGGTATGAAAACAAGGAATTTCTACCGTAGGAGTGTACGTGGTCAGACTGTTGCGATTACTGTGCGATTCAAATTCATTCACTAAGTTACGCACACTAAATTTAGAAGAATTTGCTATTGACGTAATATTCACCACCTGATTGGGTGACACGCTAAACGTATGTCCATTAAATGGCCGTCGACAACATTTTAGGTTTGTATTTTTTCTTGTTCGTACTTGATCAGAACTAGATATGTTAAGGTCAGCATCATCACTTACTGTTGTTACATTGTTGGGATTCAAAGAATCCGGGGAATTCGGGATTTTCAGGAAGCATTTTTGCAAACTATCTCTTACATCATCAATTTCACTTTCAGCTGAATGACTTGTAGAAACTGTTGATGCGAGGGGCTCGAAAGATTGCGTTTCAGTTTCTTCACTTGATACGCTAGTATTATTAAACACAAAAGTTTCCTTTGAAACGAAGTTGGAAATTTTGTCAGCGCTTACAGTCACAATTGGAACCGACCAACAATCTAAAAGCAGATCAAAACAATTGAAGTTAAAAAATAGTTTAACTATAAATCCTTTTAAAATAAATCTGTTGGTCCAAGTATATTGCTGCTTGATAAACAAATTACCTTTACCTGTTATATTAGGCAGTGAAGATCGCTCATCGGGCTGCTTTGTGAACTCTAATGTATTCGGTTTTGAAGCAAAGGATGGTTTTAACATTTCCAAACTTTGCACAGCATTGTGGAACGAGTCTAATACATCACGCTCGACAAAGTTATTATCTTTACTTCCTTTACTATCATCGTTGCTTGGTATGGCAGAACATGAAGAGCTTTTAGGTCTTGATAGCGCAGATTTGAAGTTCGCTATCGAAACGATTGGACGTGAGTCATCGCCCTAAGAAAAGAATAAGTGGTATTCAGAAACGAGACATTAAATGATACCAAAACTACCTTTCTTCCTCCAAAACTTCCCGGCTAATAAACGAAGGTCAACACAGGTGATAGCGTAATTACGGATCTGGCTTACATTGATATTTTTGGGTTTTAATCGTGCAGGAGCGGTGTTGTAATACTTCTTTGGCGATTTCATCAAAGTTGTAGGATGACTTAAATGCCCATTGGAAGAAGAAATGTTTGTTTCTTGAGGAGATGCCAGAGAAAAATCACGTTGCTTTAAATTAGATTCTGACATGGAACGTTTCTCTAATGTATCGCTAAAACGCTTTGCAGTCAAGATCCCCTGTGAATACAAAATACACGCATTAAAAAAGACTAATTTTCCCGGAATATTTTGCTCATTGCTGCAAACGCATTCAAATTTAAAACCAATACCTCGTAAACTTCTAATTGCTTCATGAAGTTGGGATTAGGGTTAACGCACGTACGCCTGTGTTTGACGTGATCTAAAGATTGTAGTAAGTTCCAGTTACGATTTTTCATCACATAGGCGACCACAATAGTAGCAGATCTACTGATGCCCATTTTACAATGAACTAGAACATTTTTCCCTTTTTTATGAGCTTCATTAATAAAGCGATACGAATCATTAAAGTAGCGAAGTAAATCAGTCTCTTCGTTGTCAATAACGGGGATGTTCATGTAGCGGAAAGTATCGGGGAAAAAATTGTCAATTTCTGCTGTCACATTGAGTATGTAGCCGATACTATTCAAATAAAAAACATTTCCATTAAGCATACAACACAATACAAAATAATATGTAAATAAAATAAAAAATAGGTAAAACGAGGTTTTAACTGTCACCTACTCTTTATCAAAAAGATCTTGCTGATGTGATGCATTCCATTCAGTACCAAGGTAGAGATTTTCCAAAATCATTGCGGGTGCTTCCATTTGTCCCAAAATCTTAAGCATCTCTTCATCAATAAACGGCTTGTAGCTGCAAAAAATCGAAGGTTTAGTGATCAAAATTTCCAAAATACACTGCCTGCGATCAAAGAGTTTCGATTCCCATCGCCGGTTCCATGTCAAAACTCAAACTGACCGTTAAACATAAAATACTACTATAAGGTGAATTAAACGTACTTTGATAAATCTTTGTGAAGCTTGTGCTCAAGCTTTGTACGAATTTCTTTCGACGTGACTTCATCTAAATCTCTTTCCGATAAAAGAATCTCTCGTAGAGTTGAGCTAATTTTTTCTTGGAATGAAATTTCATCTGTAGACCTGAATCGTAAACAACATGATTTGTTAAGAAATATTTGTCATCAAATAAACGATAAAACAATAATAAAAAGCTAAAATAGTAGCACCAGCTTCGATAATTAATTTGTATCTTACATGTTGGCTATTAAAGGACGCTTAGTTTCAAATCCAGGAAGAACATTCCATTCATTTAAACAGCCCAATTCAGATTTGTTAGCTTGGAATAAGCTATCATAGTACCTGACCGCACTGACTTGGAAGCTATTATTTTTTTTCGCACATTCACTTGCTTGGTATAGAGACTGTAGGGCTGACCACATCGTTTGAACAGAAACTGGTTTGAATATATAACTACGGAGACCATCGCCGTATGTCACGCAGAATCCTCTGTGCAAGAACAAACAAATTACAAAATGTTAAACCAGATGAAGCTCATTTACTACCGTTGTGAAGAGCAAAAGATCATTCTCCTTCAAGACAGATAAACTAATTGTAAGCTTAACAACTGCATGAAAAATCCATACGGCAAACTTCATACACAACTAAGGATAATGATTTTAGTGATAACTAATTGAAGAACAATACCATATATTAAGTCTTACCCGTCTCCATCTAAGCGAATGACACTGTGTGACAATATTGCGAGCACAAGTCCTAGAGAGATGTCACCCTGACAATCAATGCCAAGTAAACAAAACTCCTCCATTTCTTGTTCCATGCACGAAACAACAGCCAGGTATCGTATTCGTGATGTGTACAAGCTTTCTAATCTTACTACTAATTTTATTGAGTCTTTTGGTCGTAACAACTGGGTCATTTGGTGGAGATGTCGTTCTATCTCCGACATGGTCTGCGTTTCGATTGATCTGTTATAAAAAACGTAAGAAAATACGAGCAATTACACACAAGTAAGTTACTTGGCAGTGCACATTTACCACGCACGAACAAAAGAACGACTACAGAAGGAATTAGATCAAAAATTTGTGAAAACAGCAACTCAGTGGGAAAATTAATGTTAGTGCCAGTTAGTGTTTACATTTTATCCTTCATTTAACTCATAAACTGTGTGCAGTAATATCTGAATCATCGGTGTTTAAATAATATGTATTTGAAACAAATGATTACCCGAAATTAGTCGCCAGAAGATCTACACTACTTCCTTCTTCAGGCGAATCAACCAAATTATTCGTAGGTGGTGATCCACTTAAAGTGATAGCAGAGGGTCGTCGGCTCAGACCGCGTTTTTGCCCTTCTCGCTTGGTCACTATCAGCGACTGACCCTTAACTGCCACGTATGACTCCGACTCCCTGTTGCAACATCAATGAATAAAATATTGATTAAATACTTCTGTAATTATTACACTACAATAATACTTAGCACTGCCTTCGAACCAATTGTTACCAGTTTTGAGTTTTTACGTAGGAGCTACTGCAACTGATTTCTCTGGATAATACTACTGCATGGATTTATAAAGCCAGCGCCCCAAATACCCGCTTACAGTATTTACTGTCTTTTGAACTTGTTTTGAGGGTAACTACTTAGCAATGTTACTCTCGATTCAGACAATATATCAGGCACGCAACGAAAATAATTAACGTAAGGATAAGAATAAAAGTACTGTAAAAGGATTCCAGATGTGCACTTCTTTAATTAGCGACAGGTAAGTGCACTGCATGTAAAGAAGGCTGCGCAGGTTTTAGCCCTTCGTAGTGTATTAAAGGGGAAATGCTTACCTGTCCCTAATTAAAGAAGTGCACATCTGGAATCCTTTTACAGTATGCAATCGCATACCTACAATACCTACATTCAGTATTGTTTCTACTTTAAACTTACAAGGTAAAATAAAGTGTATCCAATACCGACGTTTTGACGGCTTTTGACAACGCACAAAACGAGTTAGACATGTTTTTTATTTTTCTGTAAATACATTTTGCTTTTACACTGAAGGTATGATATACAGTGAGCAAATTTATAAGTGGGGCAGCTACATCCGGTAAAGTAAAACCCTCCATAACTTATTCAGTTAGTCTATCACACACCAACTAATTGCACTATATTGAAGCATTTTTATGGGCTTTCTAACAGTATGTTATTTTGAGTTATTTATTATTTAGTTACGGCGCGAAA
>JAQFZC010005273.1:0-14448 GCA_034695205.1 Dicyrtoma fusca | reverse complement strand
TGCCGGGGAATTTTAAAATCACCACTAAATCGAGGTTACCACTATTGGGATAGCCACTACAGCGAGAGTTCACTGTACTACTATTATTAGTTGTGTGCATTAAAATAAAAAACAGACACTGATTTCTGACAACTTTAATTAATGGAACCTTTACTGATATATCCAAGTACTATTATTGATTATTACCTGAATGGCAAGAATTGCTCTTTTGATCGTCATCAGAATTTTATCCTCGATAGTTTCCTCCTTTTCATCTTGTTTCTGGAAAAAACCCAAGAGACCAAGACTAACTAAATAGCCGAATGGACGATGTTGACCCTGATGACCCGGCTCTCCCTCTGCCCTCTGGTCATTCTGGTAGCCGTCGTGTCTATTTTTTCCATAACCGTCAAACCGTAAAGTAAGGGTGTTAATTACTGTAGTTTTAGTTATCATACGTGAACGCGCAGAAGAATTATTTAACTGCTGGTAATCGACTGACTCAACACGATTTAGGGCATTATTATGATTATGATTAGTACTACTACTACATTTGACAGGTATATTTATATTTCTACTCCAATTTATAGCTGTTGGCAGTGCTTCCGCCGGAGCTTTAGTCACTATTTCTCGGCAGCAGCGAAGCATTGTATTTTGTTTTTTACTAAATTCTCAAATAATAGTTGAAAATATCTTTCGAAGGATTTTTAATTTCGATTAAGTATTTCGGTTCAACTTCGATTGGAAATTGGAATTATGGAATGTCCGAATATTTTGGCAGTAGTGTGTTAGTTTTGTGTGGTGTTGTGTGTGTGTAACTCATCTGTTTTACTCATTATTGACAAACTTTGAAATTGGAACTGGAGACGAGTAAATAAGTAAGAAATAGAACCTTGCAAATATGACGTTAATATATTTGGGTTGGGAAATGTTTTTTAAAAAGGTGAAACGTAATAATACCAACGTAAATGATGCTGAAAAAGTTCAAAAACAACAAATGTTAGGGTAAAGGCTTCTAATTGTGGTCGTCTTGTAAAAGTGGTTACCCCCCTGTTTTCTCCAGTGTCAAAGATTATTAAAAATCTAACATACCTTCTATAGGAAGACTAATACCCGAAGATTCAAAACCAGGTACGTTCGATTTTGATTTACCGCTGTCACTGGAGAAAACAGGGGGTACCACAGTTACAAGACGACCACAATTAGAAGCCTTTACCCTAAGGCAAAACAACAACAACAACAACAAAAATACGAACGTCTTTAGAGTGTCAAACAAGCGTCTACACATGCCGTTAAATTTGAATGTGCGTCCTTGACATTTGCGTTTTCTTTAATGCTGAGTTCGAACGGCTGTCTATATAGTCCATATAAGTAATCAAAAAATCAACTGGAATGTAATCTAGTCGTCACTTGTCAGTTCCTTTAAAATAGTACATGAGTACATCCCAACCCAATATCTCATGATGAAATCCGATGAAAAAAAGCTACCATCAATTTATGTCCGGAGTTTATAAATACTAATTTAGTAATAAAAAAAGTTGCTTGGGGGAAAGTAAAAGTGGAGTTGTAATTTATGGACATGGCCTAGGTCGGACACGTGCTAGAATTTACTATGGCATAATTATCAGGCATTCAAACTCTTCCGCGCCAAAAATTACTTTCTTCAAGTGTTGCAGTCGATGAGTCTGAAGTCTGAGTCAACCGGTGTTGCCCTAGTCTAGTCTGACTTGACTAGTTGACTATGACATGACTAGACTTTTCGGCTTTTTTCGGCTGCTTAACTTGACCAGACTAGACTAGCTGACTCTTTCAAAACTTGTGACTTGACTAGACTAGACTAGCAAGAGGCGCAGAAAAAAATGACTAGACTAGACTAGCCACGATTCTTCCCATGTTAAGGGATAGCTGACTAGTTTGACTAGACTAGACTTGACTAGGCAAACTCGAAAACCAGTGTTTGTTAAAAAAAAATACGAGAGGTAAAAAGAAATAATAACTTTATTATTAAGAAATACTTTGCTTGCTCATTGCTGTGAGCTGTGAAGGCTAGATGAATTAGAATAGAACACTGTCAACTGTCAACTGTACAAACAACAAAAGGCTTTTGTCAAAAGCTGTGAATCAGTCAAATTCGCAATATTAATTCACATTTTTTCGGATTCTTCGTTAGCTATTATTTCTGTTCTATACAAATATAAACTGGTAAGGTACTTTTAGATCAGATGGAATCATTTAGAGCATTAATTCGCTGAGTGGATTTGATGTGAAAGTTGAAAGTACTAGTACATAGTAGTTTTTACAGTTAATTTTTTTTTATGTTTACGAAAGTATCAAGTTCTGAATTTTTAGTAGAGTAAGATGCTTTGTGTAAAAGGTGGTAGTTCTAGCTATGTTTAAGTGATGAGTGTCTGTTTAAGTATCTTCGACTGTAGTTGTACTTAATTGCGCTTATATTATTAATTCACTAAAAGATTTCTTCGTGGCATGTACTAGTACTAGAAAGACTATGCGCAAACACGTACATTGTACAAAACTGGAACTTGACGAAACTAGTTTCAAAAGTTGCACTTTTTTGAAAAATTATTTTTCAAATGTAGCATGTGGCAAGAAAATCATTTTGCAAAAGTTGTACTTTTGACTTTTTTTAAAAACAACTATAGCACTTTTTAATGCAGATCAGTCAGTGTGTATTTATGTGTTGTTACTTAAGTAAGTACCTTCTATATAATAATATTTATAAATTAAATCAAATTAATATCGATATTTCAGGAAATTGCTGCAAGTGCAAGTGGATCATCTCATCCTGTGTGAGAATATGGGAAATCGTCAGCCGGTAGATTTTCGGTCCTTTTAAATCGAATTGATTACTGGTGAAAACTCGGATTCCTGCTCGCCCAGTGTACGTTCTGTGTTCCTTGGTTCCTTCTACAATTTTAAAAGACTAGGATAGCCGAATGTGAGAACCAAGATTAAATTACACTAGACCACCTCTACGTACTTATTTGCAATTATTGCTCTAATTTCGATTAATAATGTTATTCTGTACATTAATAAAATATAGTTCACTGTTGTAGTCTTGTAGTACTAATTTTAAAATATTAGCTAAACTCATTTACGACTATGAGTTCTAGAGAGAATGTAAATTTATTAGAATTGCTTCCCCTTGCACGTCAACTTAGTGAGGCAAACGAAGTTCTTCTTGACAGAGAATTCATTTTGCGTCAGCTGTCTTTGTTTAAAATTGTTTCTTTGTTATTGAAAGGACCTCAAAGTAATTCCGATAAACTATTTAAAATTGAGTGGAAAATTCTTCCTGGGCTGAACTCAAATGAATCCCTGCTTATAATAGTTGAAAACACTTCAGACAAATTTGAATTCAGTGAAAAGTTTTGGTCTATATCTGTATCCTTTTCAAATGGGAATGTTCATAATTGGAATTTTGTAAAAATGTTTAAATTCGGGGACGTGGAGAAATTATCACTGGAGTTTGAACCTGAATTTCTGACATGTGGTGGACGTGGTCAAGGAATTGGAAAAAAAATTGAAATCAGCTTTATCTTCGCTATGCAGTGGGCTCAGGTGAATTATACAAGGACTTTCCTACTTTGCTCCTTCAGTGTTGATATTTTGCACTGTGTAAGTCCTGGAAGACGCCTTTCTTTGCAAGCGAGTAAGAAATTGACTGCAGAGTTATATAGAAATAAGTATCCTGTCGTTAGTAAATTCTGCGTAAGAGTGAATGAAAAATTACAGGAAGAATTTGTAGAAAAGATACTTTTAAGGGATTCGTTCGTGTCTCGAGGATTCGCTCAGGAGGATTCACGATCAGATGTATTAAAAATGTCAAAGGAATTTCACAGTTATTACTATGACGAAAAAATCATTTGCAGTAAAGAGGCTCAAAACTTAATATCCATTCATTGTACAAACCCAAGGGTTCTGCATCTTGTGAAAGACGCTGTATACACTAGGCTAATAGATTTATGTGAAAGGAGACTAGTGAGAATTAAGTGTTCCGATGTTGATGAAAACAGTGACCTTTTGTACCAAGTTAAGTTGCAACTAGAATCCTTGGTTGCAAATTCTAAAATTGAAACTCCTCTACTTTTAGAAATGTACTTTAAATTTCGCGAGGCGAGTGAGTCACTTTTGTCATTTACTATTAATGGATAATGAAAAAATCCCATTCACTGTTGCGCAATTGCAGTGTCAATACTGTCAGTACCTTATAAGTTAATTAATAATTATCTAGTAATGTTATGTAATTTATTTTAATAACTAAGTAAAGACTTTTTGTAATAACGTAATATCTGATATTTTTTGCTAAGAATTAAACAACATATCAAACAAGTGCCGATGCAGCTCGCTTTATTCTGGCTTGACTTAAACGTTATATAACAACAATAAGGCGGATACTAGTTACGAGTAGTTACCTATGTACTCGTTCCACAAAGTTACGAAAAATCATGAAAATTAGAACTTTACTGATTTGAAATTTGAACATCTAAGATCAAATTAAAAATTCGAAAAACAACTGTTCCGTCGTCATGGCCTATATGTGAAACAATGAAACTGGACTATTTTGGCTGTTTGTTTCCAAAATCTGTCAAATTTTTTTAACTGTTGCGATGTTGCGAAGAATTTATTGGAATTTCAACTATTTTTTCTACATTTTTGTAGCATGACGAGAGCTCTTAGGTTATGGCAAAATAAAATGACCGTCCATGAAATTAACAATACAATAATAACAAAAATTCTTTCTTGCCTTAGTTAATCACAATAATATTATTACAATCTAACAACGAGATAGGACAGGGGAATATTTCCGGTCCTATTCGTGACAGGATTCAGCACGTGCGTAGTGAGAGTGACCGTTCAACTACATTAAATTAACATTATTTGAAATATATTGAAATGATATTTTGTAAGCATTTTATTTTCTGAGTGTTTTTAATCAACTTATTAATGTATTAGTAAAGAGTTTATTTTATAATAATTATATTGTTATTATCAATATTTATCAATTTCAATTCTCATCAATCCTCCCACTCAAAATATTATATTAATTTTTATGGCACAAACGGGAATCTTGGAGTGGAGGAATTGCAAACCTAAAAAGTACTAAAAAGATTGTTAAATTAAATATTTAAAAAACAAATATCCAGGAATTTCTGAAAATCTCGGGAAAAGATTTTAGATTATTCAGTTAATTTGATGTTACAGGTTGCAGGAATATTCCAAAATTCCAACTAGCTGTTATTGCTTGTACAGAGATGTAAGTTTCTGTTTCTTAAATTTCTGTCTGATAATATATTTTAAACCTGAACGTACTAGTCATCAATCATAGACACATTTCGTCTCGTGTCGTCACAAATTCATAGTTTAAAAACTTTACAATGTTCTGTGAGTGCTCAGTAATTATACATTCCGAATTCCGACTTGTTCTGACTGCCGTGCTAAAGACTTTTCGCCGCAAAAACATGTCGATGTAGCGTACAATTAGTAATAACACCATCAGAAACTGCCATGAGTTTTATTAAATGGTCCTTTAGTTAAATGGAACCTATAAATGACATGGAAAAGTTATCACGGAGGCAGTTCCCATTTATTGTCATGGGCATTTCCGGAGATCAGAGTAACCATCTTAAACCATCCAGGTACGCCATTCAGTATTCAGTTGTAAAATACTCTTTTAGAGTTGTATTTGTTGTATGTACATACTACGGATTTGAATAAGCTATAGCTGACAACTTTATTGTTTATACTTATACCAGTAAAATAAAGTTGATTCTGTTTAATAGTTTATATGAATATATTTAAGTGAGAATTTGTCATCCCATCCTAAACCCCATCCTCCTCAGCTTGGGAACTCCAAAAACTACAATTTTTCCAATTCCCATTTTAACGAGAAGCCCAAATATCCTCCCCAGATCCCTTCTCATCGAAATGCTGGTCCAGAAACGACGGGAACGGTGGAAGCCTCCAGTCCTAAAACTAAACAAACAAAGCGACGGCAACACACCCGCTTCACCACACCCAACGTCAGTGACGGCGTCAGTCTTCTTGAAGGCATTTCAAACGTTGTCACCGGTGGAAATGACAGCATCATTACATCTCCTCATTCGCAAATGAAATTTGTTGGCAGAGAACAACGGGAAACTCATCACAATTCAGGATCATTGGAAGACTCAGGTGGTATTACATAATATCCCTACTTTTTTTAGGATACCAAACGAGGTAAATCCAAAAAATTCAAAAAATTGAGAATAAAAGTAAAAGGCAGAAATTGTTACAACCAAATTGAGGGATATCCACTTTTGCATCCTGCCTATGGGTATGTCTCTTGATTGTCGAAAAGAATGCTATGGGCAATAATAGTGCTTCAGAAATCACTATTCCCAAACAAAGTAAAACTCTGTTTGGTGAGGCTTCCGAATTTTTATGAAAGTGTTTGCGTATGTAGGCATTGACCTTAGTACTTCATGGGACCTTAAACATAGGGCCACTTTTTTAGCGACAAATTAAATACTAACCAACATTCAATTTTAAAATGTACCAAAGGGTTTCTGGGTATTCTGCATTTTATTTTTAGTCTGAGTTGGATATCCCACCTCATTTTGCGTCTTACAAGAAGCTTTGTGATATTTAGCATATCCATTTCCAACTACATATTTCGAATGTCTAACCATCAAAGAATGTATTAATGTATATAATTACTACAAAACTCTTCAGCACGCCCTTAAAAATTATGATTTAATATAGCTGGTGAAAAATTGTCCTCGAGTAGCGTTCTAAATCCGTTGAAATTAATAGAAAAAAATGATGTCGCAAATAATAGTAATGGGAATTCAAAAAATGTAAAATTCTCAAATCTTAATCAACCGCAACGAGATTTGAATGATTATCCTGACTGGACTTTACATGAGAAATTCGATGAATTATTTATAAAAATGGATCAAAAGGAGGATGAAATTTTCTGTCTACGGGCTGAAGTCTCTACCCTCAAAGACACTATTCTGAAAAATGCAATGGAAACGGGAGCTTCTAAGCATCTGTATCAAAACATACAGAAGCAGCTGGTGACCCTTGAGGTTAGTTTGCCCACTACTGCTGTCAAATGAAACATTGGAATAAACCAGGCTTGCTCTGATATCATGATTTATGATAAAACTTTAGAAAAAAATTGAGAACTACCAAAGTGATTTCGTACCTACCGGTTTCATGCCGGGTGCTTACGATACACCTACGCCAGCCAGTTCCAGGGGCTCAGTATCGGATACTTCGGTTGCTGAATTCGACTACGATAAGGTCATAAGAGCTGTGAAGCAGTTAAATATGCGAGTAGAGCAAGGTCAGTCCATGGAGCTCTGCTTTACCTCAGGTGGTGCCAGTTTTAAGGTAAATACACAATCTCTTCCTAAACAGGACAAATTCTTTAATTTTAGGTTTTAGCCTTTAGGTAACTGTGGTCTTTGCTAACTACTTGTTTTGGGATGGTTTTGTTTTTAACAGAGATGGGATGGCGTCAATCTGACACTGTATAAGAATGGATTACTCTTGGGAGCAGACAAAGACTTTATGGCTTTTACAAGCGGTCGGGCAACTGTGTTTGTCCAGGATATACTAGATGGATTTTTCCCCAATGAACTCCAGTGCATGTACCCTCAAGGGGTGTACTTTGTCGTGAGCTTTTGAACAGCTTTTTCTACAGCTCCATAAAGCAGTCTGTGCGTGTAGTAGAGTATCAGGGTTTTATTCTGCGACGATTTGTTTTGCATTTTTGTTAGATCAAAGATCTGCGAACTTCCATGTACAATGGAGAGATCAGTTTCTTTGGAGAAGGTCATGTACTTAATAACAGTCCCGTGAGGGAACACTTGCCGAAGTTAGTACCAGGAAGTCATGTGACCGCACTGAAGCAAAGACAATTTTCTGTAACTTTTATTCAACCGTCGTGTAATTCCAGTGATAGAGCGTATGAACCAAAATCCATATTTCATACTACGATGAATGCAAAAAATTTAGTATGCAGCATGTTGACCGTCTATGACATTTTAAGGTTTACTTTGAACAGAGATTCAGCAGGTTCCACGGAATCAGCCACCAGCAGAAGCAGTAGTTCCTCATTACCGGAAATGGACGAACTTCCTAAATTAAGAGCAGCCTACGAAATCTTAATATTAAATCAAAGCCGTGGATATGATGATAAAATTATTAGTGTCAAGCTTAAAAATATTGCAACTGGTTACCCCAATTTCCTTATTTAATTATTTCAAATACTTATATTACATTACACCTAAATTCTACCTACTGTCGGGGCGAGTAGTCTAGTCCCTTAAAATGCATCCATACCTTGGTTTTGTGCGTGCTTAGTATATGGACAAAACCAAGGTATATGGATGCATTTTAGGGGACTAGACTACTTGCCCCGCCAATACTTTCATGAAATCTTAGGGTTATATTAGTACTTAATTAGTAATAATTAAATTCAACTTTTAATTCAATGTTAAATTTACTGTGCTACTTTATTATTTCAGGAAACTGCTTTAAGTTAAAAGTTTCAATCTTTGCAAGAGTAAGTGAAATCGTCCAACATTTGAATAACCAGATTGAATTGAATCCTGGTGAAGATCTCAAATTAATTCATTCCCTTCCGGTGGGCATTCTATCGGTGCCTTCCGCAACTCTGAAAGACTATGGAATAGAAGGGAATGCAGTTTTATACTACCGTGTGGACAGAATGTGAAGACCTAGATAAAATTACCCCGACCTCAACGTCCTTATTCGTAAAATTCGTATTTCTAATTACCCGGTAATACCATAATTATGTACAATAAAGCATAGTTCATTGTATTGTTATATAGTATTTTTAAAACATCACCTACAAAAAATTATTTGCTACTATGAATTCTGGAGCGCATGTAAAACAGTTCAGAACTGGTTTCTATGCACAACAACTTACAGTTCGTGAGACAAATACTTCATGGCGAGTTCATTCTGCGCTAAAAAGCGGCTGATTATAATTTTTAGTTCTAACGCACTATTGTTTCTAATTTGACAAGATTCAAGTCTACATTGCAAATCGTTAAACAGGCAAACTCAATAAAGCTGCGAAACAAACAGTAATTCAAGATTCAAATAGATTTATTCTTTTTTAAAAATAAAATGTTGAATTTTAAATTCCCCAATGGTTTATGAGATTATTCCTGCAATTGAACTAAATCAAAAGAAGAAGTAACAGAAAGCCACGAAACTTAAATTAAAGTTAACGCCGGTTTACTACCACTACTGAAGTGTTGACCTACTGTAAGTAACTGACACTAAAGACAATAATAGCAACTATAAGTGTATCTACGTACTTACTCGCAAAATCAATACAAATGTAATTTAACAATATATCTGTTACAAAGAATGTTAAACTCAAAAATAAAAACTTCAGAATAGTTACAACAATAATAATAAAATTTTGATCTTGAAGTGATACCACACTGAGATGACTATTTGCTCAATTACAAAACTCACTATATAGTTGTAAAATACATAACTAAGATGAGTTTGAGCTAAAAGTGAAATAACCTGTTACAAGAACTGCAACAGCAACTACTGCATACATGACTGGTGTCATAAATGGATTAAGACCATCGTTTGCAGAGTCTTGAGTTGATTTTTCACTATCAACACCATCACCATTCTCCGATTTTCCTTGTTGCGCGTCATTACTTTCCGAATTTTTTTTGTGTCGTGGTTTTCGCTTGCTTTTACTACTATTAGTCGAATTAGAAGGCGGCTTGCTGTTTACATTGCATGTAGACGAAGAACATTCAAGGACTTTAGAATCACCCAGAAGAAAACATTCCACTTCTTTTTTAAAAGCCTTACAGCGACAAGTCACTTTTACTTTGCGTCGACACCTTTCCAACGGCGGACAATCACCGGAATGGCACAGTGACAAACAGCGATGGCCACAGTTCAACTAAATTGCATAATCAAACATGGAACAGATGACGTTATTTCCCTCACTCATTATAACGCGAAGAAAATGAGGCATTAATACGCTTGTATAGTAATAAAAATATTAATTACCTTTTTTGGACATTGATTTTTGCATGATCGCTCCATTTCAGAAAGGGTCTGTTGTTTGTAGCAAGCGACGAAAAGCGTTTCCGACTTACAATGACATTGGATTTTAGCAACCAAGGTACAGTCTTGACACAAGCCTTGATGACATCCCAAGTTACATTCATGATCACAACCTGGAGGTCGTGGTTTCCCACAAGGTTCACAGCACTGTCCGCAGTCTTCAAGCACGCCTAGATGACACCGCTTCGTACAAACATGTTCTCCACAATACAAGGGTTTTCCACAGGTTTCCTCACAAGCCTCATCTTGCTTGCAGCACTGAACTTGTACATCCGGATGAATTGGACATTTTGAAGGAACTGGCTTGACGCACTTGAAGCAAGGTTTTTTGTTTAGTTTAAAGGAATGACAAATATTTGGACAATTATGACCACATGGCATTAATTTCCCACATTTCAACTGACACCTAGGACAGTCCCCATAATGACATTTGTGCTTCTGAATTTCAGGATGATCACATTTTGTGTTTCTGGTGCAGACCTGAGTACAGTCTGGAGGTTTACATTTCTTCTCTGAACCACATGGGACGTAGCGGACCGTGGAGCCGCAATAGCATTTAACCTGAGCTGATACGGGACAAGGATAGCACGCTCCTCGATGACAAATCATTTCACATTTGTGATTTTTGCACTGCAGCGTTTTCCCGCATGGATTTCGGCAAGGAGGACAATCACCAGGGCAGCACTGTTATTTAATTAATCAATTAACAAAATCATATAATTAACACGAGGAATCATGCAAAACAAATTTACATCATACAAACATGTCAAACACAAAGACTGTTAAAAGGAGCAAACAGACTGAGTACCTTTTTATTGCAGGTGTGAATACCGCAGTCCCTGATTTTTCTACACTTGGTTGTACACACAAACTCCTTTGAGCATAAAACTTCCTTCTCATACTGACCACATTTGCACCTCTTGATCATTAACTGAAGGCAAGAACCACAATTTCCGGCATGGCATTTCTGCTCACATGTATGTTCTTCGCAGTCCAGCAACTTTCCACACGTATCTTCGCATGGCTTGCCAAAGCCTCTGCGTACATCCCCTAAGCACCTTACCCTGTTCTTTCCACAAGGGCAGCTCTGTTCGCAAGTACCGCAATCATCTTCATGACAGACTCCAGAGCACTTATGAATACCACAGTCCAGGGGCTTTCTGCATACCTTCCCACAGGAAATAGCAATTTTGTTGCTACTATCCGTTACCTTCGAACATGTAAATACAATATCTTCGGGTTTAGAACACAGACACTGCCGACTAACAGGTACACAACATGGAGGACATTCGTCTTCATGGCATATTTCAGGACATGTATGGACTTTACACTCTAGCGTACTCGAACAAATAGAGCCACACGACCAAGATTTTGCAAAGCAGCGCAAAGTTTTTTCATCGGACTGACCACAGTGGCATGAACTCGTGATTTGTTTTGGGCAAGGTGGACATGGACCTGGTAGTAAAAATTGCTTAATTAAATTTCTTAATGCGTTTATTATTATATGACACTGAGCAAAAATAAAAATACATACCAGAATGACACAGAAGAACACAGTTGTGGCCGCACGAGGGTTTCAAGGGTTTGCCACAAGTTTCTCCACAAGAATGTGGTGCTGACCAACCGTCCGATGTTGGATTTACAACTTTACCACAAAAGCACTTGTAGGTACTCGGGAAGTCGATTTCCTTATTTTCTCCACGACATTTTGGACTTTAAAATAAATTTTTATTTAAGTAATAATTCATACGCCGAACTTCGTACGTTTTTTAGTTATGCTATATTCAGAGCTGCGTGCACCAAAATTAGCTAGACGGAATCCCCACGGGCTAAAACCCATCCACATTTTTAACCCCCACGCCCGACGTACATATGTAAATGATTTAAGAGGTCTGCGTAAAACTTATAATTCCTGAGGCATTGTTCACGGGATTTGGATAAAGTATTGTTCTAGATTACGATGCGATTAAAAACGCGTTTAGTACGAAACAAAGACGGCTCCTTAAATGCGTTCCAAAATGAAAAATGCGTCTATTTTAAATGAGGTTTCGCAGTGTGCAGTCAACATTACTGTAACGTTTAGAAAAATTCAAGTAAAAATTCAAATATATATTATAATATGCTTACCAACACCATACTAAAGGAAGGTTAAATCCCTTGTAAGCAGCTGCTTCTTTAACATTGGCAATCGAATCTTTGGCCCAACGCTGAATGCAAACTAAATGAAGTATGCAGTAACACTTTTCACACGACCAAATCTGAAATTGTGCACAAATAACAAGTTTAACAAAAGTTTGGCATTTCAATAACTTAGGCACAATAATAATGGCATAGATGTCGTATATTCTATACAGAAAACATAAAACGAAGTCACATGCACTATACACTATCAAAAACAAAAATTTGATTTTGGTAGTGTGTTATGTTTCTTATAGGTCATTTTCAAAAGCAAAGCAAAGCAGCACAGTTCCATGCTCGATTTTTGAATGTGTAACGTTGAAATCATGGAGTACTTTACCCTTTAACTAGAGTTAAAAACTTAAAAATACATGAACGAATCGAGTTATGGATATTTCTTTTTTTTATATATGTGCCTTACAAAAATCAAATATGAAACACTCAGGATATATACGTCGTGCATTTTGTTGTTCAAAATAAAGCGTAGTGCTGAGGGTAAAATCGGTAAAATACAGCATAGTAAAGCAAACTTAAGGAACATACGGTTGTACGTACATGTACTCGCGTGCAAATTAGCTATTCTTTTAAGAACATATAGTAGACGAGACGAGGTTACAATTATTACGATTTGAACTATCCAACTATCCCGTTACTAGTGTAATAGGTAAGTGACTCACGGCTTCATCTCTTTCCACATTTTCGATACAAATCAAACAAATTCCAGGCTTTATATTTTCACGTAAATGTTCTAAAGTTTTTCCCAGCAAATCAGTGCTGTTCAGCTCCGTATATTTGGACGTAAGTGATTCTAAAAAAAAGTTAATTAATGCAATATTTAAAACAGGTTCTCTCTTTTTGGTGATTAATGTTTTGAACGCTAATTAGGTAACTAAACAACTATCTACGACTTTTTCTGCCGACTTCATGATCGATTCGATTGACATATTATGTCGATTCAAATAAAATAAAAATCTACCAACGTAAGTATGTACATATATGTACATAGTTCAGCATCAGCTTCGTTAAGCTTATCTGACCTTGTTTTTGTCGTAAACAGAAATTCAGATCAACCATATTAAGCCGGCAAAAATGGTCACACACTATTTTAAATAGTAATTAATAATGTACTAACTACCCAGGAAAGCATTATTTATTTATAAATACCTAATAATATCAACTGTTCAAATATATTCTTAATATATACTATGATTTTAAAATAAATTAGTAGTAACGTTTTACATACCTAATATCCTCTCATTTGCATTATCTTCAGCATTATCTCTCGTTTGTTTCTTCTTAGGAGAAGAATTACGGGAACTAGTTTTATCCATCTATTAATAGTCTTAAAACAGAAAAATCTTCAACAGCCTTCCAACTTCCAAGTCTGAAAGTTCAACACGAAGTCACGGAAAGAAATACTTGCAATTGCAATGCAGGTGAGTCGAGTCCAACTGTCAACTGTACAACTTTCCACAAATCAACAGCAAAACCTGGAATACAAGACATCAATCAGCCGAACTGAAATTAAAAAGTCAACGTCAATGTATTTATAAAGTTAATTCAATTGTCAATGCAGACACAATCTTGTGTTTTCTCTAATTTAATTAGGCTAATATAATAAATTACGATTAATGGAAGCTCGGCTTTAAAATTACAAAGCACATTACGAGTGCCAACTTGGCACAACTGGCAAAGGCAAACTTGTCAAGTGCCAACCAGTGTTTGACTCCACAAAAGTCAAAAGTACAATTTCCAAACATATTGCAGTAAACACAAATTAATAGTGAGAGAGGCACGAAGTACAAATACAGCACAGGTACCTCATATTTAGTGTTAGTAAAGATCCACCATCAGTTCCACGGGTACTGAGTTCCACGGGTACTGAGTACTGAGTTCCACGGGTACTGAGTACTGAGTTCCACGGGTACTGATCGTGAGTACTGAGTTCCACGGGTACTGAGTACTGAGTTCCACGGGTACTGAGTACTGAGTTCCACGGGTACTGAGTACTGAGTTCAACGGGTACTGAGTACTGAGTTCCACGGGTACTGATCGTGAGTACTGAGTTCCACGGGTACTGAGTTCCACGGGTACTGAGTTCCACGGGTACTGAGTTCCACGGGTACTGAGTTCCACGGGTACTGAGTTCCA
>JAQFZC010005272.1:0-14448 GCA_034695205.1 Dicyrtoma fusca | reverse complement strand
CCGAGACAAAATAGATGCGGTAGCCTCCTATCTTCCTCACCCACAGTGACTGATTGAGTCAGGTTGTATGAACTTCGTTTAAATCGACCCAATGAATAAATTATTATTATTATTATTATTATTATTATTATTAAAAGTGTAGCTACTGTTTCACCTTTTGCACTTCTTGAAGGCGTAAAAGGCGTATTTTGACTCTTTCAAAAAAGTGGAAAAATGTTCTATTTGCGTCATTTTTGAAAATGTAGACCAACCGAAGCCAACATCCCTACAAACTGCAGTATAATATTTGCGAAGTCCTTTGTAACCTTAGCTATCTATGAATGTCCGCCACACTAACAGTAACAGTCTTGTTAAGCCTATTTTATTTTTATGTTTGTTTATTTTACTGTGCAGACGCCACTAAATTGTTTGATTGAGGATTCTGCAAGTTTACCTAGTTACCTAATACATTCCCCTCATTGCGACTCTTTCCTTAATCTTAAGCTCTACTCTCTGTGTCTATACCAAGTAAAAGCTAAATCCCAAGCTATGGGCAATAAAATCCCCATTGATATTTGAGTATGGAGCACAGAGGTGTTAAGCCTCAGGTCTGAAGTAAGGGCATCAATTTGATTATGAAACTAAAAGAATGACGGCTTTGGATGGATTTGGATTTTACAAAAGCAGGTCAAAGATTCTAATAATCCTTTTTTCTTTGTATAGCCAATCAAACCATTTATTCCTAGGCATTATGCTGTGCGTGGGTACGATTGGGAGCGAATGAGCAATGAATTTGTTCTATAATAATAATTATTATAAGATTTTATTTTATTTTTTATTTTTTGCGGGCTATTTGAGCAAATAGTACATAGTTTAGGTGAGTGGAGGATAAATATGAATGATAATTTAAAGGGAGAATACAATAATACATTAATACAATTTAAGATAAGGAACCAAAGTTTTGAATTTTGGAGCCTTTACAAGGCCGGGAAGGACATAGTAAAGGCACGTGATTACATAGTGTGTTGTTGAGATGGTCATTATCGCAAGGAAATGAAGGGGCAGAAGAGCGCTTAGTAAGCGTAGGCCAAAGTTCCGTAACCTCCCAAGGTGCGGGAGAAGGAGTGGGTGGCAACGGCGGGGGAGACGGCGGAGTAGGCGGTTCCCAAAAGACCGGCTGGGTGGGCAACGGCGCGGGCAGCCAAGGCAGGGGCGGCGTATCCGTGACCGGCGTATCCATGGGCCAAAGCTGGGGCGGCGTATCCGTGACCGGCATAACCATGAGCCAAAGCTGGGGCAGCGGCGTAAGCTCCGTGGTGGGCAAGAGCGGGGGCAGCATATCCGTGACCGGCGTAACCATGGGCCAAGGCAGGGGCGGCGTATCCGTGACCAGCATAGGCGGCTCCGTGAGCGAGAGCTGGGGCAGCATAAGCACCGTGAGCGTAGGCACCATGGGCCAAAGCTGGGGCGGCGTATCCGTGACCGGCATAGGCTGGGGCACCATAGGCGTAGGCAGCATCGTTGGTCACACGGGTGTCAGTCTTCTGGACGTGGGAGTGGGGGGAGACGACGGCCTGTGAGCGGGAAATTCAAATTTAGATTTTGTTTTGCTATTTTTGTTTTGAATTTTGATATTTGTTTTTTGTTGTTTTTTGTTTTTACTGTACCTTGGATTGGTGGGACACGGTTTGGAGTCCGCCATAACCACGAACGGTCTGTTCTCCTTGAACTCCGACGGCTCCAGCTCCCAAACCGTAAGCCTGGGGAGCGTAGGTTTGGATGGCTTGGGCAGCAGCCACGACAGCAAGAACAACGATAGCCTAGAAAATGTCAAAAATTCGAAAATATTTATAAAAGGGGAACTAATTTTTGAAACAAATTCCGATAGTAGCTTTCGAAGAAAAATGGAGTCCTTTGAAAAGGGCCTGTTACAAGAAACGGTTGATTTTGAATGGACGTTTCGTAAATGTACTATTTTGAAGAGCGCGTTTGAAAAGAAACCGCCAATTTTGAAACCGTGTTTCTCAAGCACGTCTTTTTAAAAAGAGAATTTTACAAGAAATGGCAACTTTTGAAATCACATTTCTAAAGTGTGTTGCTTTGAAAGAAGAAGCAGCAAATTTGCCAAAATTTTGAAACAATGTTTTGAAAATATGTCGGTTTGAAAATTGAGTTTAGAAAAAATGGTTTTTGAAATCACAATTTTAAAATGTGTTCTTTGGACTTTACAAAGCTTAAAAAGTGATGTGTAGTAAAATAAAGAGTTGTATTGGGCTCTCTGTTACCTTAGCGAACATTTTGAAGTAGTAGTTTTTTGGGAGATAAATCTCTTAAAAAAAGAAGAAAGAAGGAAAAGTTGCTTGAGTTAGTTATTAAACTGAAAGCTGATGAAGAAGTGAATACTTTCCATTGATAACTTTTGACTTTTATACCAATTGCCAGGATCTGCTGTTAACCCTCAGTGGACCCTCAGTACAGCTAACAGTAGGGCGAACTGTTCTAAAGATTGTTAATAACAATAACAATACAAATGCATGCATATCTTACCTCCCTACCCTTACCAGTGTGTCTGTACCTAAAAAAAAATTTAAAACAGTCCACTTGTCCACTGCATCTGTGTACTCTGTAGTTACCGTTTAGCAAAATCACACCAGTTTACCCAAAGAATCTCCCTTCACTTTACATCCCACTATTTACTCTGGCAATTTGACAGTTGTGAGTTTGAAAATGAAAAGCTGGCAATCAGAATTTAGTGGTCGAGCCGGTAGCATCTAGAACAGAAATATACCATACAGGTATCATTACGATTACCATTACTGTTGCAATTAATCAGTCGACTACTACTTCTACTATAAAATGTAAACATTAATCCGCTATAGGTATAGCAGTAGCTATACTATGCCCTGGCCTGTCTTGCCATACAAGTCAATCAAAATCAATAATGATCGACGCAACCTTTACGGTTAGTTATAAAACAGTTCAAATTACACCGGCAAACCCAACAATATAAGTTTTGTATAAAAAATAAAAACAACAATTAGGTACTAGCCACAATTGGAGGTAAAAATATCCAAGAATTGATCTTAGTATAGAATTATCTTTGGGGCATGGGATATAGAGTATAGAGGGTGTCCCTCCTATAGACACTTAATTTGAAAAATAAAGCGTTCATTTCTCTTTAATTATTGCATTCGTCTGACATTTCCATTTCCAACTCATTTACTGGTGCAGCATTTCATTCTATTGTGCATACGTAGTCTAAATTGATGGTAAATTGTAAATAAAATAGACACACTTTTATATACTGCTTAATCACGCGAGAAAGGTCAATCATTCTATTCTGTTTATTTTTCTTAAGAAACTTTGAAACTTTGAATTTCAACGTCATCGTCATGGTAGAGCTGTAGTAAATACTGTAGCCATCGTCTCTTTTCAACTGTCTGTTCAACATTTTATTGTACTATACTGGGGGGAAAGGGTCTCTGCATATATTACGTCACTCCACTTGGGATGACGGGGTTTTATGAGTGCCAAGTGGCTCATAAATGGAAAAATTATGGGTTCTGTTTCAAAATAGGTAGGTCACTAAAATCACCTACGTTTGTCAAAAAGTATGTAAAACACGTTATTTGTTTTTTCAAAACGGACCCCATGTGACATATTTTCAATTTTAAAAAGTGTAAAACATGACATTTTCAATTTCAAAAAGTGTAAAACATGACATTTTCGATTTCAAAAAGTGTAAAACGTGATATTTTCAATTTCAAAAAGTATAAAACATGACATTTGTAATTTCAAAAAACTGCAAAACATGATATTTGCAACTTTTTTGAAGTACGTTTTCCAAATAGTAGGTCTTACCTACTTTTCAAAAAGAGTTAAACCTGATATTTTCAATTTCAAAAAGTGTAAAACGTGACATTTTCAATTTCAAAAAGTGTAAAACGTGATATTTTCACTTTCAAAAAGTATAAAACTTGATGTTTTCAATTTCATAAAGTGTAAAACATGATATTTTCAATTTCAAAAAGTGTAAAACATGATATTTTCAATTTCAGAAAGTACAAAACATGACATTTTCAGTTTCAAAAAGTGTAAAAAATGATGTTTTCAATTTTAAAAAGTGTAAAAAATGACATTTTCAATTTCAAACGCTGTAAAACATGATATTTGCACTTTTTTGAACGACGTCGCACCTTCTTTTTAAAAAGGTATAAAGCGTGATTTTATCATTTTCAACAGTGCCCATCTCTATTCGTCAACATTTACGTTTTAAAAAAAGGGCAAAACAAGCTTCTTGTATCTTCGTTTTAAAAAAAAAGAAAAATTGATATTTACATTTTTAAAGTATTTGGATATAAAATCAATAAAATGGTTGTAGCACTTTGAAAAAAGTGTAAGAGGAAATAACTGCGAGGTCCCCAGTCGACTACTGTTGTATTGGCCGTCCGTCCGTCCGTCACTTGGACACACACAAGGCAAAGTACATACGCGATTTTGTTCCCAAGTCCCTTTCAGTCTAATTACTGACTAATAATTGTCTGTGCAAAAGTGTCTGTCTTGTCTCCCCATATTCACCATTCACAGCCACGGAGCCAAAGCCAATCCAAATGGAATCTGTATAAAAAAAAATTGGATATTTCCTTAATGGACCTCTAATAGTTTTAAGGTGTAAGTGCATAACGTACATAAAAGGCAGAAACTATAGCCGGCACTCTAATGCTTCCTTGCCATATAAAGCCAACGTGAGTAAGTAGTGCCAGTAGTGCAGTGCAGTGCAGTTCAGTGTTATGTACACAGAGTGGAAAAACGTGGCTTAGAAATCAAATCTCAAATCGGAGTCTGTCTACCACACCTTTTCCCCCGCAGCACTTCCACACTGTCATCACTTGCCGTCGTTCTCTGTATGCACATGATATAATAGTGTGTGTGTGTTTGTGGGGATAATCGCCATCTGATCTGATCCTGTGCTGTGCAGCAGTATTACGGCTGCATATCTTTTTGTTCTGATCTCCTCTCAAGTTATCCGTCTCAGCAGAGAGTCCTTTGGCTTCAATCGAAATGGAAATGAAATCAAGAATTTGACATTGAGATCAAATTCCCATTTCTTTCTTTGCAGCTTTCTGTGAATTACAAATGACTGACTTACTAGTAGATTGCGTCCATTTGATCGTGGATATATTCAAGTTATAATTACTCGATTACGTAATCCCCTAAATCAAAGTTTAATCAGTTCAATCACAAAATCTCAAAATATCAAATCAAAAGCACAATCAACCGGTAGCCTTTCTTATTGGCTATGATTCTATGGAGCCTATATATATTTATAGGGTTATAGATATAGTTATAGCCATTGCATATTCCCTCCCTCCGTAATTGGCCCAGGCGGACGAACAATAGGAAGTCGGTCATTTGTGAATGGAGAAAAAACAAATAGCTTTTAGTTTTTACTGAGGTTATCGCAGTGCACTATACTGCCATAAGGTGGCAAAGTGGGCTATCTAAATTTTGGTGTATCTGGCAAAATAGGCTATCTTTACCGGCAAATACACAGTGTCTGGAAAAACTGCCATAGTGTATGTATAGGTACCAAGTTGTACTGTCGTTTAAAATAGACTAACTAATGTTTTTCCGGTTTTTCAAAGGTTTCCTTGCATGCATAGTTTAGCATTTTTGAAAATGGGAAAAAGCATGATAATATGATTTTCTAAAAGGGCAAAACATAAAAATGTGATTTCAAAAAGTGGTAAATCATGAAATTGTGGCTTTAGAAAAGGGCAAATCCTGAACATTTGGTTTCGAAAAGATACAAGTCATGGAATGGTAGTTTAAAAAAGGGGTAAATCATGAAATTGTGGTTTTAAAAAAGCGCAAATCCTAAACATTTGATTTCAAAAAGTTTCAGCTTTAATAAAATTGCGGTAAAAAAGTGATACATCATGAAACTGTGGCTTTGCAAAAGGGTAAATCCTAAACACTTATGTTTTTTAAAAGATGCCAGTTATGCAATTGTGGTTTCAAAAAGTGGCAAATCATGAAATCCGGGCTTTAAAAAGGGCAAATCCTAAACATCTGTTTTCAAAAGGTTGCAAGTTATTAAGTTGTGGTTTCAAAAAGTGATCGCCCATACAAATGCTCCTTTAAAAAATAACAAACCCTGAGCACTTGTTTTAAAAAAAAGTCCCAAATTGTATGAAATCGTGTTTTCAAAAAGTGGCAAATCATAAAAATGCTGCTTTTGAAAAAGTGCGAAGCATTATTTTATTTTATTTCATATGATTTCAAAACCCAGTTCTTGGTTAGTAAACTATGCAAATTCCTATGCAGCATCGATTCATCCAAGAATTGCAAGAATTAAGCGCCAGGCCTCTTTAAAAGCCTATACATACAATATATACATACATAACACTGCATCCTATACGTATAGCACCATAAACCATTTGCACACACGTTCAATGATTGCACACCGATTGCATATAAACAGCATAAGATTAAGCACATGTAGCCGACTGCCAAATGAGTGAACGAGACATGTAATTTTGTCTCTTAATTATAGATTAAGAGATCCTGAATTGATGTGTACAGATACACACAGTTGGTTGTAAATTCTACTCTAAATTGTCTACAATCTATTAATCTATCTATTCTTCAAGAGATTGTTCACATTTTTTCTCAGCTGCTGGCTACTATGCTGCACTGCACTGCACTGCGGTGATATAATCTTGATCTTAAGGCAAAGCCAAAGCCAAAACCAAAGCCAAAGCTATGCTTTGCTATAACGGCTTTTGCTATTGTAACATTATGCTTCAGGTATACACGAAAAAGTACACAGTAGGTAAAAATTACACTCACGAATTTTTCTTAAATGTAGCAATTTGCCAGTCAGTGGTGATAGCAATAGTATAGGTAAGCTATACCTACAGAAACAAAACAACAGAAAGCAAAACCAAATGTAATTGCAAAAAATGCAATTCAAGGAAATACTACTTAATGGTTCACTGCCACGCTTAATTCTACCATTGTATTCAGAGTTAGATTCAGATTTGAAATTCAAAGATTTCTGTCGGACCGCACAATTACAGTCACCTCATTAATTAATAACAAGAATCAACTTTAAAAGTTTAATTGTAAAAATATAGTTGCTTGGCAATCACTACTAAACAGGTAAGGCCCTTTCATCTTTCCTATAAATACTCGACCGGCTTTAACAGTCGCTCTCATTTCCCACAACCTGTTTGTAGACAGAGCACCTCCGTTGGTCCGTCCGTCCATTTTTTAAGCCATTTTTGCATTGAATTGCATTACATTGCTGGCAGTCGGCTATTGATTTTATTTTCCTTGCAACTACTATGGGTATAGGTGCATCAGTATAGGATCGTATTTCAAAATAAAGTAGCTTTTAAATGATTTATAGAAAGTCAACCATCACATTTAATAGCAGGGAAGCAAATTTAAATTTCAAGCAAAAATTCAATTTTTAACCATTTCAATTTTTTGTCGCTATAAAATCGACTACCAGAACTGCTCATATAGGCGTATACATAGTTAGTTTAGTTAGACAGACAGACAAGTGCTTAGAAATAAGTTTAGTATTTATAGGCTTTTGAGATTTACAAAATATTCTATGGTGATAGTGTTGAACTATGTACGTAGACTGCGTGTATATATACGTAAGGGGTAAATGTCATTTTTATTTTTATTTTTTGACTGGATTGTGGCTCGTAAGGATGACAAACGTGGGTTCTTATCTTGTGAGTAAATTTTAGCAGTTTGGTTAAAGTTGTATGGTCGGTATGTTATACTGAACTACATACACTGTTGACTGCAGTTTGTGTGCCATTACTTTTTGAAAATCGTTTGATAAAGAAGCAAATGCCCATATTTTTTCGTGGAATGGTATAGGTAAATATAGGGTAGAAAAATGGTGGGCGAAATATACTATTATCTGAAGCACTAGGTTTAGATTAAAAGTTGAAACACTGTTCATGCGTAGCCCACAAATATACGCATATAGCAATTATGTAAGTACGTACGTTTTTAACGTACGTTAAGAGGCAACATTTCGGTTACAAAAACGTTTTGTTGCAAGGAAAGTGGAAAGTGAGTCCATGGTTCTCAAAAGAAAAGAGTTTTTGTACCTCTTTTGGAATGAAGGCAAAACGTGCTTTTGAGCTTAAAAATTTGCGGAAACATGGCCACGTACTTTTGCAATTTCTTTTAAAATACTTTTTGTAAAAGGGCTTGGACATGGTTTTGCAAGGTTTTAGGACATCTTTTTAATAAGGGGCAAAATATCTTATTTACATGTTTTTGAAAGCGGTAAGTTGTTTAAAAAAGAATGAAACTCGCTTTTGAAGAGCTGTGAAAAGATGTATGTAAAAATATCATAATTGCAAATTTTGAAATCACGTAAAAGTCCGATTTGTATTTTTTCAAAAAGATGTAAATTGTACTATTTATATGTTTTCAAAAAGATGCAAGATTTCCTAATTAAATTTGTTTTAAAAAGGTTCAAAATGTCGTATTTACATGTTTTCAAAAAGGTGCAAAATGTCTATTTACATGTTTTCAAAAAGGTGCAAAATGTCTATTTACATGTTTTCAAAAAGGTGCAAAATGTCTATTTACATGTTTTCAAAAAGGTGCAAAATGTCTATTTACATATTTTCAAAAAGGTGCAAAATGTCGTATTTACATATTTTCAAAAAGGTGCAAAATGTCTATTTACATGTTTTCAAAAAGGTGCAAAATGTCGTATTTACATGTTTTCAAAAAGGTGCAAAACCTCTTATTTGTTTGTTTTCAAAAAGGTGCAAAACCTCCTATTTGCATTTGTTCAAAGAGATGCAAAATGTCCGATTTACATGTTTTAAAAAAGATGAAAAGTGCCATATCTACAACGTTTTTGAAAAAGTTGTCAAAGCTCACTGTCCTTTGAAATGATTCACTACTAGCGAATTCGAAGAACAGCCATTTTGCTTCCTCATTAACCGCTCTTTAGTACATATACCTACTTTACAAAACTCAAAGCCCAAGCCCAGTACGAGTACCAAAATTTCTTGGCTTCTTCGATATTTTTTTTTATTTTTAGGAGCTTTCGTATATTTTCAAAATTTTATCAAACTCTCCCGAACATTTTTCAGCATGGCTGACATCAAAATGGGAAAACTATTCACAAATTCAATATAAATATCTGAGGGAGTTATGTACGTTCGCAGCAGTAGAGTAGCAGAGAAGCCATGTAAGCTCCAGAAAAATTTGACTAAAAGTGGGATGCACTCACTATCTGTGTATGTACTTTGAATAGAAGATGCCCGGGCATTACATGTATCAGTAGCTTACGCTTATTACTTCAGCTATGGTGCTGTAATACACTCAAAGCATTCCATTCCAGCCAATAATAGTGACATTCACTTTTTATTCCTTTTGAATCTGTAATGGCTGGCTGTAGTCTAGTGTGTAGGACGAAGTGGGTACTTTTGCTAGAGATCCCCGTGTTGTATAACAAGGTAGTGGAGGCTACTCCGGGGAAATAAATAATATTCAAACTCTCTCCAACTTTTACTTTTCCCATATTTGACTAGCCATCCTGGTTATGAGTATGTACGCATCCGAAACTGAATCTGTACTAGAAGTTTCCTATTTCCTATGTACTGGATGCACAGATGTACATAGAAGCTAAGCCAAGCCAGTGTCAGAGCCGATGCCAGTATTAGTGGCAGACATTACGATGCGATGCAATAATGCAATGGAAACCGAAACCAAACTCAGCTATCTCCTCTTAAAAAACGCAGCACATGGTGGTCACGTAAAAAAATTGTTTGCACATTGGACATAAAATATCCAAGAGATCGGGATCGAAAAGTTGAAATCTTTTTTTTTTGAATTTTCCACCCATTTTCATTTGGATGCTACTGGTATCAGCTCGGGCGGGAGCGTGAGAGGCAACATTTATGAAGATAATATCCAATAAAAACGATTGAAAGGAAATTTTTTAGTGTGCAAAAACGGGCATATGGGACATCTGATTCCTTTTCAAAAACATGCAATTTCTCATTTTACGCCGTTTTAAAAACGTGCAATTTCTCATTTTACGCCGTTTTAAAAACGTGCAATTTCTCCATTTTACATCTTTTCAAAATCGTGCAATTATCCCTTTTGCACCTTTTCAAAATCGTCTACTTACAACTTTAGAATCTTTTCAAAATCGTGCAATTATCCTATTTTGCACTTTTTCAAAATCGTGCAATTATCCCATTTTGCACTTTTTCAAAATCGTCTACTTACAACTTTCGCGTCTTTTCAAAAGCGTACAATTATCCCACGTTGCACTTTTTCAAAATCGTGCAATTATCCCATTTTGCACTTTTTCAAAATCTTCTACTTACAACGTTAGAATCTTTTCAAAATATGTAGTGCAATTATCCTATTTTGCACTTTTTCAAAATCGTGCAATTATCCCATTTTGCACTTTTTCAAAATCGTCTACTTACAACTTTCGCGTCTTTTCAAAAGCGTGCAATTATCCCACGTTGCACTTTTTCAAAATCGTCCACTTACAACTTTACTTTACAGCGTCGTTTCAAAATGGTGCAATTAACCCATTTTGCACCTTGCAAAGCCACACATAAGTTAGAAAAGCCATCGTATCTGCATTGGATTGCCACTTCAGTTGTCTAGACATGCTTAACTTTGGCTCTTAAAGTGCGATATATATTATTATATGAGCGGAAAATGGGATCTAAACCGAAAAGATGGTTTGTTTGCGTACCTATTATTGAAATGGCTGGGGAGCCGAAAAAGCGGCGGTGGCTCTCTTCGAGTTAGTTGTACGGCGTGTAGGTTGTTGGTCGTTGGGCTGCGGGAGTTTAGTTTAGTTTTCGTTGGTGGGTCGGTTGGCTGGTTGGAGTGGTGCGGGGTGTGTGGGAGTGGAGCTTGGAATTTGTTGAATGCTTCCCTGCACTATATCACAATCAAAGTTCATTTTGAAAATTGCAGGAACTCTTGGTATATTGATGGTGTTTTGAGATAAGATGTGTAATAATTCAACCCTCTTCAACTTTTATCATGCAGAAGAAACACATGGGCAGAAAGTTTTCACTGTTTTATACTTTCCCGTACTTTCCCTTACTTTCCCGTACTTTCCCTTCACAGAAATACCTACACATAGTACTTCCACATTCATTCCTAGAACTATCAGTAGACAAGCTATATATATAGCTATACCCTATAGCCCAACTTATTTTGTATATATATCTGCCAGCTATATATAGCTATGTATGTAGATGGAGGATTGTGTTAGGAACCTGCAGTTCATTGTATTATTTATTTGCTGGCCTATTTCGTACTGATGGTGATGGTGCTATGAGCACTCGTCTATACGCATTAGTTTGGACAATGAATTAAATTAATGGAATTGAAACACGTAATTAATTCTATTAATTTAGGAAATGAGAAGAAAATATTTTTGTTAGGATTATAATACATGGCTCATTACATTATCAAAAGGCCCAAAGGACCCGGCCGGCGGAAACAAAAGCTGACTAAATGCCAAAAGGACAAAGGTTAATGGGAAGAAAGCACGGTGGTGCATACGTATGTATATGTATGGTATGCACAATGAATTATATGCTTTCCCTGTTTTTCTTTTTTCTCATTTGTTCCAATATAATAGCGATTTAAAATGGAAGGGCTTCTTTTTGACTTGCATATACGTAGTCAATTTATTCGGATTACTAATTCAAATTACCATAGTAATTGAGTGAACAGCTAGTAATTATGTACAAGGCAATTACAGAACAACAATGCAATGTTGCAAAAGCCATTAGTTATAGTTTCCATTTGTAGTAACCTATTCGGAATCGGAACTAGAAAGCCATGGAAAGAATTTATCCCTTACAAAAGTGTTAGTTTTATTAATTGACTTTTTTAAAGCGGTCAAGTCAAAACTAAGGAGTAGTCATAAATTTCAAAACCATTCATAGTAGGAAATTAGCACATTCGGAAAGGTTGAAATACAAAATTAAAAATTTTGAAAAGGTCAAGACTAAGAAATAACTTATTTTCAAAAAGGTGTAGATCTAGGGATTACCTTTTATAAACGTTCAAAACTAATAAATCGCCATTTTTAAAAGTTGCAAAACCAGGAATTACCGTTCTTAAAAGGTTCAAAACTAAGAACTGGCTATTTTCAAAAAGATGTAAAACTAGGAATTGTCCTTTTCAAAAAGGTCAAAACTAAAAAATTGCTATTTTTAAAAAGGTGTAGAACTAGGAGTTGCCCTTTTCAAAAAGGTAAAAACTAAGAAATTGCTATTTTTAAAAAGGTGTAAAACTAGGAATTGGCCATTTCAAAATGGTCAAAACTAAGAAAACTAACATTTCTTAAAAGGTGTAAAACTAGTAATTACCCTTTTAAAAAAGGTTAAAATTAAAAATTGCCATTTTAAAAAGATGCAAAACTAGGAACTCTACCATTTTCAAAAAGGTCAAAACTTAGAAAATTGCCATTGGTAAAAAGATGCAAAACTAGGAATTGCTCTTTTCAAAAAATGTCAAAACTAAAAAATTTATAGCCCTATTTAAAAAGGTGTAAAACTACGAATTACCGTTTTCAAAAAGATGCAAAACTAGGAACTCTACCATTTTCAAAAAGGTCAAAACTTAAGAAAATTGCCATTGTTAAAAAGATGCAAAACTAGGAATTGCCCTTTTCAAAAAGGTCAAAACTAAACATTTTATAGCCATATTTAAAAAGGTGTAAAACTACGAATTACCGTTTTCAAAAAAGTCAAAACTATGTATGAACATTTTCATTTTAAAAAATACAAAAAACTAAAGACATTATCATTTCAAACTTTCCTAGTCAAAGAAAAATCTGAAAATCCTCAGTATTTTTAAACTTTGATCTCAACATTTTTTAAAAGCCTCACCAATTTTTGAGTTTGTTACCATTTTAATAATTGTTTCTTCAAATACATATTTAATAAATTGTCTTTTTAAGTAATAAAATCAAACACATTTAACAGATTCCTCTAAATTTCGAACCCTACTTCAAAAGTTAATCATAGTTACGTGTACATATATACCTCAAGTTTAAAACTAGACGTAAC
Organism: Dicyrtoma fusca; assembly: GCA_034695205.1. Classification (NCBI taxonomy): domain Eukaryota; kingdom Metazoa; phylum Arthropoda; class Collembola; order Symphypleona; family Dicyrtomidae; genus Dicyrtoma; species Dicyrtoma fusca. Next base: position 1,357 of record JAQFZC010005272.1, on the reverse strand, counting down.
TATCTTCTGTTTGCAGTGCTGCCTGCCCGTATTTGTGACGTACATCAGTGTAAGAAATTGGAAATTTTTAGATTTTGTTTTCGGTTTCCACTGAATTCCTGATCCCCTTCGACTGGTTTAGCCCTGATTCCATGATGTTGGTAGATTTCTTACCGACAGAGAGCTCCTGTGCTTATTCTACTGTGCTCATCCTTTGAAATCCAACCTTGAGAAGTAGGAGGAACCGCAACTTTTTGAAGGTTGTTTGTTTGCTGATTGTGAGCTCTTGACTGTGCTCTAAAATTTTCAGATGTTTACCCAAGCCCAGGATGTCCCAGTTATAGTTCTTGATACAATCCCAACTGCATCGAACAGTTAGTCTCAACTTCTGCAAGGATGTATGTAGTTCAATAATTACATAGAAATGGGACTTAAATTGCAACGAAGGAATCTGGTCGATCCGGAGACCGTGGAGTGGACTCACAATACAACTTCATTAAATCTGTATTCTCAGAAAATTATACACTGTGACGAATGACAAGGAATTTAGGTATTTACAATTATTATGACAAATCCTGGAATAGGAAAAAAAATGACGTTTCTTTAAATTCTTACAATCAGTTTTTAATGTTTAATGCAAAATTGCGTAGTTAATATTTGTTGTACACGAATGTGCAAAAAGACGTTTTAGGATTCTTAAAAACTGCACCATGGAATACTGCACTTCTAATTGGAGAAGAACAAAATTTTACGCTTTTGAAAATGTGCAAAATGTAATTTTACACCGTTTAAATAATTCAAAACACGATTTTGCCTCCCTTTTTTAAAACGGAAAAAAATCGAGATTTCACTCTTTTTGAAACGTGCACAACACAGTTCTACACTTTTAAAAGCGCCTAAAGATGACCTTTTCATATTTTATAAAGGGTTAAAACTAAAACTTGGCTTTATATTGTTCAGGTACAGGACAAAATTTCTAACGTTTCAAAATATGCAAAACAGGAGTTTTCACGTTTGAATAGGTGCAAAAATTTACGCGTAATTTTGCACGTTTAAAAACATTCTAAACGGAATTTTATCACATTTAAAAATAGGCAAAGTAGAACGTTTCATATTTTTAAAATAACTCCATTTTGCATTTTGAACAAGTTGGTACAAAGGCAATATTTTAAACTTCTAACTTTTTTGAAAAGGTACCAAATCTAATTTTATAAATAAATAAATAATTTTACTTTTTAAAACGCACTTTCATTATTTCTGAGACGTGTATTGTATTTACAAAACATATTTTCCTTTTCTAAAACGTGCAAAATCTGTTTTACGTTGTTGAAAAGGTGTTTCACGAATGGCTATCAATCCGTCCTTTTGCTCCTTAAGT
>JAQFZC010005271.1:0-14448 GCA_034695205.1 Dicyrtoma fusca | reverse complement strand
GGCATATACAGGCGGTTATTGTAAATCGTGAAGCAAACGCAAGTTTGAGATCTTTTCTGAGTTTCTACCACCTAGTTGTACCTACATATAGGCATGGTCCTTGTACTTTGTACATAGCACGTATAAGTATCGCTCGTTGAGATGCAAAAGGACGCGTATCCATAAAGTGGCATAAAGCTTCAAAAAGGGCATAATCGCTTCTCATTTTTCTGTACATAATTATTCGTAAAATCAACCCTTTAATATTTCCTATGCAAAAACTCATTTTCCGCTTCGTTTTTTAACATTCAAAGACATGATCTTCGCTTTTTAAAAGATTCAAAAACATGATTTTTGCGTTTTAAACCATTCAAAAACGTGATGTACACTTCTTAAAACATACACAATCCTTGTTAACACACTTTTTCAATATACACAAAACGTCATTTTAATACTTTTTCAAAATACGCAAAACCTCATTTTTACACTTTTTCAAATTTCACAAAACCTCAGTTTAACGCTTTTTCAAAATACGTAAAAACCTCATTTTTGCATTTTTGCAAAATACACAAAACCTCACTGGAACACTTTTTGAAACCTATGCGCTATGCACGCTTAATTTGCATTTCCTGAAACAGGCAAAACAAAGATTTGCACGCTTTTTAAAACTTGTGATCTCTTCTGCGTCTCATATTCACGTGTAACGAAAATAAGGAAATATTTGGCCTTTTTCAGATATTAGGATTGCGTCATTTTTGACATCTTAAAAGTTTTCCTACGGGTCATTTTCCCCTTCTAAGCAGTATTGATCAGGCGTCGTTTTGCATCTTCACCAGCACTATCTCCCATCATCCTCATCATCACCGAGACTTCGAGGAAGTTAAAGTTAGAAATTAGAATTGGAATAACATACCTATCTGCCTATTTAACCTTAAGGGAATCGAGAAAGCAAAAGCAAAAACGCTGACCATATAATATTGTGCCCCAACATGCTCAAGCTACAGAGCTACTCTCGCACTCTCAACTCAACTCTCATTCTCATTTTTCTCATCTCAACACAAACACACACGTACCACCAACTTTTTTTTTCTTCCTATATTTCCTTTTTGAAGATATAATTTAAGCAGTACCTCAGTACCTACACCTAGCTACTACCTATAAAGGGATATAATATGAATTGAAAGCATAGCGATGCAGCGGGCCCAAACATTTTTGGTTCTTCTTTTGGTAAAAAAAATATCTGTATTTGTCTGAATGTGATTCTGCTCATGCTGGTCTCGTTAGGAAGCTGCAAGTTAGCCGAACGCCGAATTCTGGGGGTTCAATTCGGCCAACTCATTCCGATTTTTCTCAAAGTCAGCCGAATCCGAAGCCCGAATGGTGCTCCAAGTTGGCCGAATACCGAACCAAAAATTCAAGTTAGCCGAATGCCGAATTGTCCTACCTAGCCGAATCCGAATAGCATTCGGATGGGAATGCAAGCTGGTCGAATAAAATACTCAAACTATCCTCAAACTAAATCCGGACAAAATGTACATGCTAGCCGAATGCGTTCGGGTAAGGTTGGCCAAATAATTCGGATTTTGTCCAAGTTAGCCGAATACTAGTTTTGTTTTATTTTTTCGGAAACTATTTTTTTTATAAAGGCGCCTAAACAGAGTGATTCGAAAGTGGTAAGATCACTAAATACAACATTCTACGCCAAACTACGAATCACACACGGTTTTTAGAGCTCTGATTATATGAACATTCCAAAAATCATTCATAGTAGTATAACCGTTCTTGGTTCTGTATGTGGTCAGCCATTCCCTAAATGTGGTCACCTTTTCACTCACTATTCCCATCCGCTATTCGGATTCGGCCAGGTTGGACAATTCGGCAACCGGCTAACTTGGAGATTTTGTTCGGGATTCGGCCAACTTGGACCATCATTCGGGTTTCGGATTCGGCTGACTTGGACAAAAATCTGACTGACTCGGCCTAATTGAACCCCCAGAATTCGGCGTTGGGCTAACTTGCTTCTTCCGCCTCGGTCTGGCTAGTTGTGGTATTCTGGTATCTGATCTCTGTTGGTTGAAGATCTTCTGCATTCTTTATCCAATTTCGGAGACTGGCTCACACACAGTCGTCAAACCCAGCTCCAGCCAGCTACACGGACGGGCCAGACAGACAGGACTTTTTCTGTCCTTACATTCAACTTTGTGAACATCAAAATTCTATAATTTCTTCTTTTACATACAACTCCGGCCCGTCAGTATTTTTCTCTTCAAGGGAAATATTTCCAATTTTTTTCCCCTACAATTTACAAAGTATTACAATTTTAAACTGTCGAAGAGTGTCTGCTAGTTGTTATTTAAAAAAATAGTTCCCTGTTTTGTGTCTGGTCCTCAAGGGGCGGCTCATTTAGCCGATTGTTGGTCCTGGTCCTGATTGCTGTTTTATTTTTGCTGTAACTTCGTTGTGGGTACGGTTAATTTGGGTTCACTGTTATTACTATTAGTAATTAACGTCAAGTTACCTATCTCCAATCACAATCACGACCACGACTCGTCCGTGTGATTGGTGTGATGCGTCCGTTATCAGTCATCACCAAAGTCTCGCTTGTTTTTGTTATAGTGCACTTCACTGATTTGATTACACAATATTAGGCAAATTGTGTTGTTTGTTGTTTAAAGATGAAAGAGCTAAATTTATCTCACTAGTCAGTTATTTATCATTGTAATTACTTGTTATAGTACAATAGCTTTTATGATATATAGGAATCTATATGTTGTATGTATGCTTAGTTATGATTAGGAATTTTGATTTTTTTTTCTTCCTTCTAGTTGACACACACAAAATGCCTGGAAATGGGAGACTGGGAAAATATTTGAAAGCTGACAGGATAATGGAGATCAACGCAAGATTTCTTTTTTGTGAAGTATACTGCGTACAGATATAATTACAATTAATTTCTGTAACCATCAACCGTCACCGTTGGTGTTGACTGGACCAATTTTTTTTTATAATTAACTGCTACTGTACGCACAACACAATCGTATCGTGATCAGTGATCATTCATCTCACAATTACAAATTACAACTTGGACTTCATCGCGGTAGCTTTTGGCCAGATTAATCAATGGCTCATTAAAACAATTAGAAATAATGTGGAATAACTCTAATTATTGTTGATTGTAACTCCGAGACTGACAGCGGGCAACTACATTGTTGAATGGATCAATTATTATTCAATAATTCAGCCAGGAAGACCGGAAGGCTTACTTTAAGAGCTTTTCAAATATTTGCAGTTTTGCAGCGATTTTGTATTTTTGATATCTTAGCCATACTTCGAATTACAGTTGACGGTACAGTTGGCAGTGCAGTGAATTGAATGTGCCTTTATAGATGAAAAGAGTAGTTGTTATAAACCAGTAATAATATTTTGGATGCAATAGCCTTCGGTGAAAGTGTAAATTATAATTTGCTGGAATTTAAATTGATTTCCTGGATTCAGTGAAACAAGTCAGAGTAGCACCATAGTTGCTTCGATTTTAAAAAGACAAATAATGGGATCCACTAAGCAAATTGGAATCGGATTGTACGAATTTTTAATTGAGTCGGAGCTCCAGCAATACTATAATGCTATCAAAAATGACCTAAAGGTACCTAATTTAGTTATTTACTTAATTACAAAGACATTTTAATGCTGAGGGTTTATTCCTAAAGCCATCTGATTAATGTTAGTTATTTTGTATTTGCTGTTGTTTGTAGTCAGTGTAAGTACACTGATTGTTGTACGAGATTTGGAAAGTTTCATTTTTTATTTCCGTATTACCTAGGTCCAAAGTGTGACTCAGTTGAAGTATGTATCTGACGATGACATGACTCAGATTGGAATGTCAAGACCTGAAATCAGACGACTGAAGAAGTATTTTCATAAGCACTGCCCACAGACATACCTAGCGAAAATGAAAAAGGTAAATTGTGTAGTAATAATGTATTATATTAATTACCTATTAGCAGGTAAAAAGGATATTGAATTTTAGCAGTGAATTTATGTATAATTATTACCTACTTTTAACGTAAACACTTTTATATTATCAGAAGCTACTATTTCGTCGGGAAGACGCAATTTCTGTCGCGTCATTGTCCAGTTATAGTCAAAATGCACCTGGAAGAATGGTTAAAAACATTGCTCCTGGACGGCACATTATTCAAGCTGAATCGATTGTAATTCATAAGACACTGGGCTCTGGAGAATTTGGAACCGTTCAGCAAGGTGTTTGGACGTCGGATGACGGCCAACGGGTAATACTAATTTTATTACTTTAAATCAATTTCTTGTTTGTGCAGTTACTTATTATTCATCTGTTGAACAAAAACTCCTTTAAAATGATGTCGTATTTTTCACATTAGACGCAAGTTGCAATCAAATGCCTAAGTCAAGAGAGGATGGAAAATAACCCTGTCGAATTCTTAAAAGAAGCTGCCATAATGCACACGGTTGATCATGAGCACATCGTTCGCTTGTACGGTGTTGTGCTGGATACCTCAGCTTTAATGCTGGTAGGTGTTCTACAGTTAGTACTTCATTATATTAATTTAGTATTGTAATGGATGTAATAATTAAATGCAACTAAGGTACTTAATTTATCGTAATCACTACACCACTTCATGCTCGCTAATTTCGATAATATCATAATTAATGCATTGTAATTGTGACTTTGTGACTGTCAACGGGTGTGTGATAAAAGTATAAAATTAATTTTTCAGGTGACTGAATTAGCTCCGCTCCGATCACTGCTGGAATGTCTGAAGGAGCCTTCCATGAGGCGGAATTTGAGCGTGCCAACTTTGTATGATTTTGCTGTGCAGATCTGTGACGGAATGCAGTATTTAGAATCAAAGCGACTGATTCATAGGTACGAGATGCTACTGGTCTGATTTATGTAATTTTCATATTTTATAACTAATGGCCATTATGTTATTCAGTATGCTATGGCCTTTATGCATAATTTATTACCTCGCTGCTTGTGCATTTTGAATGAACACTTGCGATTGCCTATGTACATATTTTAAATATTCTTTTATTATTCATTCTTGAAGGGATTTAGCAGCTCGAAACATTCTGGTCTTTTCACGAAGCAAGGTTAAAATATCAGATTTTGGCCTCTCGCGTGCTCTAGGGGTTGGGAAAGATTATTATCAGACTAATTTCAATGTTAACTTGAAACTCCCCATCGCTTGGTAAGCATGATGATACTGCTTATTATAAAATTATAACATAACCATGAGAATTAATTTGTTCAACATTTTTCACTTCACATACATAAGTAAGTTCGTGTTTAGTATGTTTATAGCATCTGTGTCTGTCATCTGTTGTTTTTGGTCTACTGTAGGTGTGCTCCAGAGTGCATTAACTTTCTTCGGTTCACAAGTGCCTCGGATGTGTGGGCGTACGGTGTGGCATTGTGGGAAATGTTTAGCTATGGATTTCAACCTTGGGCAGCTTTAACTGGGCAACAGATTCTAGAAGCTATTGATGAACCGAATTATCAAAGGTTGGAGAGGCCGGAGTGTTGTCCAAATGAAATTTACTGTCAAATTATGCTCAAGTGTTGGCAACACGACCCAGTCAATCGGCCCACATTTACTCAAATGTCCAATCTTATTTTGGAGGTATGTACCTAGTTGTTCCTGGAATGCACTTAACCGCTTTGTATTATTAGCTTTAAAATAATTATTGATTATTTCTGATTTCATCAATACTGGCTACTAGGAGTACAGATTTGCTTTGTGTTTCTTGTAGTGCAAGCCTGAGCAGGTTCAAGCTATTAGAGAAAGTGAGGCAAAGCCCAGGAGGGATTTCCTTGTCTACGATGCGGGTGACATCATCACAGTTCTTGAACGGAAGTAAGTCACGTCTAGTCTGGCAATTTATATAAAGATAAGATGTAACACGATCGTGGAATGAACTGAGTAGAATGTGACACGTCTTTGTTGATGCTGTAAGTTGTGTAAAACAGCTCATTTAAATTATATTAACCCTTGGTTACAAAGGGTATTAAAGGATGCCCTATCGTGATTAGTCAGCGTTGTAGTTGTAATTATACGCACACTTTTTTCTCACTGGATCTCTTTTTGGTTGTTCCATCCAAAATAAAGGATAGGAACAGCACAGCTTGCCACATTTTCTGCATGTTTCCCTTTCGAGGCATTCAAGGTGAAGTGCTTTCAGCTGCATTAGATAGATGTTGACGGTCGTTTCAGTTTTTTATCGTTTTTTTTTCATGGGAACGAACGGGGCAAAATGGTTGTAAAATGGATATAAAAACCTTGTGCACGTGTTACTTGCGCTTTTACTGAGTCCTCGGAGAATCTACGCTGTGCTGATATAATCCAGTCGTATTTTTGTTACTAACTTAGTCATTTCCTTGTGTACTGATGCTCTAGCCGTAGTGTACGTAAATGTTAAAAATAGAATGCACTTTATTCATCACTGTCTCATTTCGCTTTCAGTTTGTCGTGTAGAGAAGACGCTGTGTACATATCTACAGCCAATATTAATATTATGAAGCAATGAAGTAACAGTTATGTTGCTATAATGAACTTGGGTTCTAAATTTCTAAATGGATAAGAGCCAAAATATGGGACGTATTTTCATTGCCATTTAGGAGCAGTAGCTATGCCCTTTTTTTTCTATTTTCTATTTTAAAAAATTAGATACTTATTATTCACATAATCACCTTGTACTTATGAAATGAGACACTGCCTCAAAGTTATTAGTTAAGATATTCTGTCATGAGTTAATGGACTTTTAAGAATGTACTGCTACGCAGAATGGGTTCCCGACGTAACAATTATATGGTTAAAATTTAAAATAAACCTAAAATGTTTTATAGAATTCAGTCCTTATACCTATTACTGTTAGCATCCATTCTTCAGAATTTTTATTGTTGTACCTAGGTAGGTTAAAATTAAAATATAGTGGAGACATTGACTACTTGAAAAAACCTAGTTTTAGTAATCTTTATCATCTTTAATATTGATTGGTTTGAAATTCTCTTATAGACCACAGCAAACATCTGACGAAACGATTTTGTGGAAGGGGGTTTTAAAATGTGGAAAAAGTGGATTGTTTCATCCAGGAAATACAATTACATATCTTGGATCTAGTCTGCCGTCAGTTGCACAATCCAATGGCAACAGCCCGTTTCATCGAAATGGTACTTTCGCAAATTAAATTGTTTTTAGAATCTAAATTGTAACAATTTCAAACTAATTATAAATTTATTAATTAGCATAGGTACCTCTATACTACAGTCAGTTTTCGTTGTAGTTGATATTTTGAATTTTCATTTAACTTTACTAGTATTTTTTCCAAGTGTTGTTTAGGTACTTTATTATTTTGTTAATTGCTATAGATTCTCGGTCATCCTCAATGCGAAAAGGGAAAATCAGTGCAGATATGATAAGTGGGCCACAGGGAGACTTGAAGCATACTGGTCATGTTGGAACGGATGGTCAATTTTTTGGCGATATAACATTCTTGGGCTCCAAGGTACAATTGCTAACTGACAAACTTTTCTTGAATTTGATTAATAAAACAACCACTGAGTGGTAAATTATAGTAAATGGCTTCATTTTAAAAATATTATTATTAAAAAAAATTAAAAGAATTTGTTTGAATTTTAGTGTTGGGTTCCACGTCAAGTGGTTTCACCATACAAACCAGAAACTTTACTATCAGAAGCTGGTGGATCCTCTTCTGGACCGCGACCGGGCCCGCAATGTTCAACTCGAAATGGGAAGGATGCTACACAGGAAATGTCCTCGAGTGACACAATCCCTCTTTTGGACACAGCCACTCAGAGTTGTGCGGAAGATGGCTCAAAAGTTTCTACTGCGACTTCGTCAGGGCGACGGGCAAAGGTCAATATGATGGTTTCAATCCCCGGAAGTAGTTTCAATTCCGATCAGGATCAGGATCATGAATACCATGAAATCTCAGATGAAGAAAATGAAATTATGGGAGCCATCGGTGGTTGCCGAGAGTCGTCAGTTGGAGTGTCCAATCCAGCCTTGAGCTCTAAATCACAATCACCTTTGGACAGCCCAAGATTTGAGGTCTGTTTTGATTGATACTTAAATTATTTAAAACATTTTGTAATTTCTGACTGATTTATTGAATTTTATAAAAAATGTAATGTTTATTGTTGTTATTATTCCAGAAATCTTTTGATTTGGGAATGGGTCCGAGTTTAATTGACGAAGTTTTTAGTGCCCTGCAACATGATTCACATCAACAACCGGTGGAAGCACACAATGTGAAAAATGAACTAAGAGAAATGGCAAGGGCTAAGAAAAAATTTGCTTCAGTAAGTATTCCTTTTGATTTTTAACTGTATAAACCTACAAACCATTTAAAATAAAAGCATGGCTTCATTAAGCTCTTCGGCCATCTTTATCCATGGTTTTTTCAATTCAATTCTTAGGTGAAGCCGATTTCGTCGTCAGACCGGCGAACTTTGGACCAAGCCATTGCCATTGCCAATGAGCTGGCAAGTAGGTCAATGTTAGACTTGGATAGATCTGGTAAAAATGGAATGACGAATAATTCTTTGGATGACATCTCATCCCCACGAACACCCAACTCGCCCTCACACCGACGAAAGTTCTCATTTATTTTAGGCTCGGGGAAAAATGACAGAGAACGCAGGAATTATTCTCAAGAAGCTGCGTCTATTCCTGATATTCAGGTATGTTCTTTCTTTATCCTGTCATTTTTTACGTATTATTATTTAATTCTTGAAGCAGTTGCGTAAATGTGATGTGATCCTTGTTTTACCTTGTGCTGTATGTATAATTTTGTATGTATTTTGTTTTTTTTTCGTTTGATATTGGTTTCGAAATCTACTTTTAATGTGAATACATCAACACCAGTCCACATTAACAGAGGAAGCGAAAGAAGCGTATAATTCTTTAGTTGAAAAGCCATCCATGAATACACTGGGTATTTTTGATTATTTTATTTTATGAAATGTTTTACACAACTACCTAGTTTGTATTTTACCATGCAAGTAACATTTGCAAAAATTTATAAACTGTGCTTTTGGAATTCAGCGATGCAGTATATTCGGTCTTCAGCAACGGTAAAAGTAATTAATGTGGTGAATATCTTACTGAAGTAAGTATCTTAATAATTTACAGGTTTTCTAACTCCATCATTCGAAAATAAATCAATGAGTTTCCACTTCCCCGAGAAGTGCAGTAGTTTATCGAAGAAAGCTGATTTTTTTGAACCTGAAAGTAAGACTTTGAATGGTCCACAATCTCTAATTGAAATCTCACCAACTTGCTCAAATACTGCTGCCTTAGTCTCTGCAAGTAATCTCACGAGCTTCCCCGGTAAATCGCACAGCCGTTCCTTGAGTAAAAGTGAGTCTGAAGAGAATCATCATGGTCCTAATCTTAACCCTACTAGTCCCGTGAGTCCCGCTCCATTATTATCTACAGCTAGTGAGTCCGCTATTGAGGAAGATGAGGATGAAGTGGATGGGAATCCATTAAGACTTTTGAGACAAAATAAACAGGCTTTCATGACCAATGTGCTACCATTACCACCAAAGAAAGGGAGGGGTGGGAGTCAAACGACCTTCTCCACGAGACATCAGCGAAAACACCCGCTACTAATTCCTGGACGAATCTCTTCAATCACCTCAGACTCTAATCATATAAATATGGGAGCTATTAGTGGGGCTTCATCGATTCGAGAGCGAGAACCACCCATTCCTCCACCCAAGCCACAAAGGTCGCTTGTTTTAAATTCTATTACAAATACGTCATCTCCAGATAATACTAGTTTGCGAAACACCCCGGATTCGGATTCAGTTGCCTCAACTTCTACGGTTGACTTTGCTACATCACCCAGTGAGCCAGAAGTAGTAATCGAAGCAAAGAAAGCAATATTTTTGCCATCTAATGGTTCAGGCGTTGCTCAAGGAGTCCCAGCTTCTGCCGCTGCGAATGAGACTCACAGTCAGTTGGAAGAAGGTCAGGAAAGTTTAGAAATTTCAGATAAGAAAGCCAGCGTAAGGCAACGACTTAGTGCTTTAAGTTTTACGCGAGACAGTTCCAATTTAGGCAGTCGAGAGCGTAGTTCTTCTAGTGCGAGTGTAAGTGTAAGCACAAGTGCCATTGGTCAGTCCGATCGATATCGACATTCTCGCGACTCTTCCGTTTTGCTTTATGAAAATGTTTTAGAAGGAGGATCCTCGACCGATTCTATTCTAAATGCATGCGTACAAGTTGTGAGTAAGAGTTGCATCGCAGAAGATCAGTGTCAAAACAGTTCCACTTCCGGTAATTCCAGCTCCTCCTTAGCTGTACCTGTGTCTGGAACGGTTGCAAATGAAACGGATCAGGAAGACCACCACGTAACACCATCAAGTCGCTTATCTATCGACAGTTCCAGTATAGCTGCTCTTGGTAGTTTGAAAAGATTGTCTTCAAGCTCTGCTTCTGCTGTCAGTTTAACCGCCAGTTCAAGAATTTCCTCTAGTTCAATGGAGCAGAGTTTTCCAAATTCTAATTCAAGCAATTCGAATTCTACTGCTTCCTTCAAAACTGGTGAAGACAGTGCCAGCTCTAGTGCAGCTACAAATAGTATCAGTGGGATTACAAGAAGCACTCACTCCCGTTCCGGCTCTGAAGTCAAAGCCAATATCGTTTCTTCTATAAACTCCACAACATCGAGAACATCTGCGAGTGTGGAGATTCCACCAGCGGTCGTTCCTCCTGTTCCAGTAATTTCAAAACCACTCTTTAAGCCTGGAAATTCAATTAAAATCAAGACGCTTCAAAGGATTCTTGGGCCGTCGGTAAGTTATAAGTAACAATTTTGTTGTTGTAAATACTAGCAGCAGTAAATATTTCATCAGTATGTCCATAATTGAATAGAAAAGTAAAATAATTTGTGATTTATTTGGATGTACTTTATTTCAGGCATCAGAAGAGGAATGTGCCTGGGCGTTGGATGCGACTGACTCAGACTCAGCTCATGCTGTCAAATTACTTCGGTTAAAATCTCTCTTGCCTGATTCTTTGATAACTGACGATGCGAGCTCAATTGTATCCGTTCTAGAAATGTCCCATTGGGATGTTGCTCGAGCCGCTACTTTCCTTCTAGACAATTCTCCAAATTCAAAGCCAAAATCATCACGACCAGTGACTAAACTTCGTACAAGTCTTCACACTGACCTCTCTAATCTTCTTCCTCCTTCCTCGTCCGCTTCCGACTTAAGTCAAACTTCAAATTTGAGAACTGATCTAATCAATAATAATAGTAACAGCCACAGCGAGTCTACTATTTCTGGTGACGGACCAAATAGTCGCAGCTATATTCGCCCAACGCACGTTTAAATAAATGCACCGGTTATGAAGTACTATGCCTTAAATGGACCTGGACCGGCATAGCTTCCATATTCTTAGCAAAAAACTCTGAAATTGTATAGTCGAAGATATTCCAGGCCTATTTAACGGAATAGTAGCTCTTATACATAATAACGATAATGTAATTATCTTTACCTATTACCTATGTATGTAATGTAGGTACATGTCTACATAATTACTGATTACCGTCTTCACTAAGCTTTTATATTTTTAATTTTTCGAGCATACAGTAATGCTACATATTGGTACGTGTGAGTACAGAAGATGTGCTCACGTCAGTAATTAATAATTGTAAAAGTAGTACCTACTTACGTGAGTGTATTCTAGGATTGATCGGTATTCCTTTTTCTATCTAACTGTAATTATTTCAATAAGGTACAAAACACAATAAGGCTGTATTTTTAAAGAAATAATCTTGTGGATGCATTTTTGTAAAATAGCTCTATTTATATAGCTTTAACTACTTTTTCTAAAAATTGGATTTTGCACCAATAAAATAGAGAAAAAGTATCTTCGTTAAAATGTAAAACGACGATGTATTCGACGAGGCTTTTCACTTCCTAATCGTCGCTAAAAGTAGAGTGTGTTCTGAACTGTTCTGCTTGGACCTAACCTTCAAGGATGATAATAATAATATTAAATATTACCAAATTATACTTAAATAAGATAGAAATTCAGCCAGGTTTTTTGTTTATGTTGATTATGGCTTTTGTCGTTTTTATTTATGGTTTTGTTGTATTGAGTTTACTATTTTCTTTCCGATTAAGCATACATATGTATGCATTTAGAACGTTGCATTTATCTAATATACTTTACAATAGTTTAGGTAAAATGCTATAACATACTTAAGTAGAATAAAATTATAATAATAATTAGTTATTATACGTAGAAAATGGTGGAAACCGTAACGCGATTATTGTACATATTAGTACATGGAATACATTCATAAAGTAAAGTATTAAATATGGAACTCATTCTCATTTTGATACACTTATGTAACGTACTCAGAGTGTACTATTAACACAAATACTAGGTAATTAATTTGTACAGTTGTTAGCAGTAGTAGTGATTTAAATGATGTTATGTAGCTAGCAACTTGAAGGACGTTTTTTTAACTTGGTTGTTCGTTGAAGGGGTGTATAGTAGCGAAGATTGGAAATATAATTACCTAGGTGGATTAAAATTAGTTTTCTTTATCTGTATATAAAATATACCAACTAGTAACTAGCAAGATAATTTCAATGTGCAGCATCACCCCAAGGGAAACTGGAGGCTCTAATTTCGTGTGCGTAATTTCAATTTAAATAATGTAAAAATGTGAACTGCGGTTCTTACCAGTCGAATCGTAATAATTCAGATTTATTTGTTCAATTTCTACTCATTTTTCTTGGATTTTCTTTGCAGCTTGCAATACTTGATTATAAATTGTAAAGCATAGATCTGAGGTTGTCAGTTATTTCAGTTAATTCAGTATTACAATAGAATAAGTAATGTGTGTATTACGTAAGGTAGGTATTCTAGAATATGCTCTAGTTGTGTGTTATGTATGTACGTCCGTATGCAAGAATAACTGTAGAAACATTAAAAACTCCAGAGAATGAGTTGTGTGTGTGTTGTTTGTACAGAATTAGAATGTCAGTACATCTGTAAAATCTGATACTGGCATTTTATTTTTATTGGGCGACTATTATTATTGTGCCTTTTTTGACTTTGATCTATCATTGCAATACTCCTACTTAAAATGTATAACATGGCTGCCTCTGTGTGAAGTATTGAATTTCGTTAATAAAAATATAGAACTTTTGCCAACTTTCCTATGAAATTAATTGAAATAATATTATTAATGAGACCCTATCTATTATTACCAGTGTGGAGTGGTGTCCCATTTGGCAAAACACTAAATGAAATACTTAGGGGATCGGTGCGTAAAAACAACAGACGTGTTTTAATTGTTTTATTTTTTATTATTATATTTTTCTCACAAAAATCAAATACGTTGCGGTCAGTTTAAGGTCACGTGAGGGCCTAAGGTCAATGCCTGCATGCACAAAAAATTTCATCAAAATCGGGACGCATCACCAAACATACTTTGCTTGTAAGTACCAAATTTTAGGTCTATATACGGCCACGTCTGCTCTGTTACCTCAAACAATATTACCGAAGGACTTATCGCTTAACTATTAACTTATCTAGCGGATAAATTAATACATTTTATGTATTTTTATATTAAAGCTAAAAGTTGTTTTTAAAAAGAAATCAGTCATGATTACACCTAGTTAACGTAGGCAGTTATAATCTCAATAAGCCAGCCCAAAAGGGAGCCGTTTGTTCCATGCAGTCGGCATTTTTCTTATTTTATCCATAACTAAAAACAAAGACAGCTTTTTGTGTTATAGGTAATTACAAACTTTCAAAATGATACAGAAAGTAATGCATTTTTCCTGTCAACCTCCAGTTACCCAAAAGTCTATAAATGCAAATAAAATAAAGCAGACAAATGGTCCAAACTCATTTTTACTCAATTAAGTACAATCTCTCAATCTCAATTATAAATTCCATTGGCACTAACAGATATAATTATAATTAATTACTTTAACCTATTCGCAACTGGTAAACCATGAAGTTGTTTACTGTTTATGTCCACTACAATTTAACACTTTCAAAAAGCGTACCTCCAGCGTATACCAAAAAGTTGTCAAACTAGACTAGAAACCAACACTTTCCAAAAGATGCTAAACTAGAAATTAGCACTTTCAAAAAGGTCAAAACTTGAAACCAACACTTTCCAAAAGATGCTAAACTAGAAATTAGCACTTTCAAAAAGGTCAAAACTTGAAACCAACACTTTCCAAAAGATGCTAAACTAGAAATTAGCACTTTCAAAAAGGTCAAAACTTGAAACCAACACTTTCCAAAAGATGCTAAACTAGAAATTAGCACTTTCAAAAAGGTCAAAACTTGAAACCAACACTTTCCAAAAGATGCTAAACTAGAAATTAGCACTTTCAAAAAGGTCAAAACTTGAAACCAACACTTT
>JAQFZC010005270.1:0-14448 GCA_034695205.1 Dicyrtoma fusca | reverse complement strand
GTGTTACTAGAAACTGACTTTTTAAAAAAGTTTAAAACTCGAAATCGCCTTTTTTAAAAAGGTCAAAACAAGAAATCAACATTTTCAAAAAAAGGCATGTTACTAGAAACTAACATTTTAAAAAAGATCAAAACTCAAAATCGTCTGTGTTAAAACGGTCGAAAAAAAACAATCTTAGCCTTTTGAAAAAAGGTTTTTATTACTAAACACTTACCTAGGTACATTTAAAAAATGTCAAAACTCGATATCGCCTTTTTTAAAAAGGTCAAAACAAGGAATCAGCCTTTTCAAAAGAGGTATAATCCTAAAAACTTACATTTAAAAAAGGCCAAAACTCGTTTCTATTTTTTAACTGTCAAAACAAGAAACAAACATTTCCAGAAAGTTGTAAAACTATAGTAAATAGCACTTTCAAAAAGGTCAGAACTAGAAATTGCCAGTTTCAAGAACATATAAAACTAGATACACCAGCGCGCCGTTGTGAAAGTTAAAATATTAGGCCTGTAAATCGATGGGCTTACTGGCTGCAACCCGTCGGGTTGCCTATAAGCTAGTTAATAAGCACATTTTGCATACACAACCTCTTTATTAGCTTAGGCGTAGTATATAGTTGACAGATTTCATTAATGATTAAAATATTTTGTTAGGCAACGTATTGTAATTGCGTAAAAGCACTCATAGCAGCCAAAATTATTATAATAATACCTATTTATTACATCTTCCTTGGCTTCCTTGTAAACTTATGATTACAGAGCCTAGTTTCCCGTCAGCTCAGGCCACAGCAAACGCCCGTTTGCCGTAAGAAAACACATTTTTCTAATCTTAATGTTAAGCAGTAAAAGATAAAACAAAAAAGTGTATAAAAGAGTAAAAGAATAAAAGAACGTGCTTTGCTTGGTCCACTTTAAACTACTGAATAGAAAAATAAAAAATAAAGAAAAATAATTCAAATTATTTTGTTCACTCTGCTCTGTCGGCAATTTAAGGCCATTAAAGGCCAACCACATCAAATTACATACATTGAGGGCGACCGGCATAATTTGATAATAATTTAACATAGCAACTTGTAACTTTACAAAATGAAATATGAATGCGTATCACTTTCTATTTTATTAAATAATAATTGCGATTGTAAATTATTATTTCTCTCGCTCTTGTTCTCCCGAAACTTTGCATGCATAAGCGTCATTGGGATAATTTCGAGGTTTTATTGCTTACTTGAAATTTACGACTTTTCAAGTAGGATTGTACCTGTTCTGTAATCGATGGAAAGCAAAGCAAACAAACAAAGGTAAGATATGAATGCAAGCTATTAAAATGGATAAAGCTATATATACATATCGTCTGTGCAAATGCAATTTGTCCCAAGTTCTGTCTCAGCTTAATTGCAACATGTCCCAAGTCCACATAATGATATTTTCCATTTTTTAAAAAGCGTTATTTACTAGTTTTGACCGTTTTGAAATGTGTCATTTACTAGTTTTGACCGTTTTGAAAAAGTGTCATTTACTAGTTTTGACCGTTTTGAAAAAGTGTCATTTACTAGTTTTGACCTTTTTGAAAAAAAGTTATTTACTAGTTTTGACAGTTTTAAAAAAGTGTTATTTACTAGTTTTATCACATAATGATATTTTCCATTATAAGGACTTGGGAAATATTGCAATTAAGCTGAGACTGGACTTGGGACAAACTGCATTTACACAGACGATATATATATGCCAAGAAATAATATGTTTACCTATACCTATACCTATAAGACTCAGATATGATTGCCTATATTCTAAGATAATTTGTGTATTCAAAAATTCTACTGACATTGACGAATCAGTGTGGAGAGAGAATTGAAAAGTAAAGTGAAAAATAAATCGGACCTTCCAGTAAATTAATTAATTCAGCTCAGGCAACTTCGGTCGTAAGTGTTGGCTTCCTCGTGGAATTTATCCGAAAAAGAATTCAAAAGATTTTGGAGAATTGAATTAGTTTGTTTTTTTCATAAATTGTAATAATAATTGTTGGTATTAATTTACTTAATACACGCCGTCTATAGCCAAGTAATTTAAAAAATGGACTTGAGAGATACTTTAGAGTGGTTTTGGGACGGTGGGGAGTGTGCCTACGATGATAGTGATTTCTACAAATTGGAAATGGATCGTCAATTGGAAGAAAATAAGAAGAAATTGAAGGATAGAATTGATCGAGATGAAAAGAATAGAGATCTCAGAAACAGGGGCAGAAGTCCAAACAGGAGCAAAAGCATGTACAGAAAACAATGGGCGGAAACGAAAGGTCAGTTTTTATTTTTTAACAAGTGTTTACATAGTAAATGAGAAAATACAAATTGTGTAAAAAGCCAAGCAGTTTTATACCTTTATAAAAGCGTCAAAATTGTATTTTCTATTTTTGAAAAGCATCGAAATACCACTTGGACACATTTTTTACCTATTCACAACTAGGAAACCGCATGGAAAGAATGCTCTACAAAAGGACTTTTTCTAGAAATGACATAACTTTTTCCAAACGACAAAACTAGAAATAACACTTTAAAAGCATTCAAAACTAGTAACTAAGACTTTTAAAAAGGTCAAAATTAGAAATCAACGTTTTAAAAAAGATGTAAAAACAAGATATTAACACTTTCAGCAAGGTCAAAATAAGAAATTAACGTTTTCAAATAGTTGTAAAAAAAGGCATCAACCTTTTCAAAAAAGTTAAACCAAGAAATTAGCACTTTTAAAAAGGTTAGAACAAGAAATTAACGTTTTCAAAAAGATGTAAAACAAGAAATTATTACTTTCAAAAAGGTCAAAACAAGAAATTAACATTTTCAAATAGTTGTAAAAAAAGGCATCAACCTTTTCAAAAAGTCAAACCAAGAAAATATAACTTTTAAAAAGGTTTGAACAAGAAATTAACGTTTTCAAAAAGATGTATAACAAGAAATTATTACTTTCAAAAAGGTTAGAACAAGAAATAATCAACGTTTTCAAAAAGATGTAAAAGTAGATATGTAGTATACCATTTCGACAAGGTTAAGACAGGGAAAATATGTACATAGCAGTTTTAGTACAGGTACTTTTGAAAAGTGTAAATGCCACTTTTACACATTTTTGAAAACGTACCTACCTACTGGTACCAAGTAAAATTGTTAGTATTTTCTCCAAAAAAAATGCAAATACTAGTTTTACTTCGTTTCGAGTCAAGTTTAAGCGCATTTGAACCTTGCAACAATCAGTGTAGTGAGTTAAAGGAAGATTGTGGCTAGTTTTACGTCAAAATGACGCTCAAGAGACGCTGCAATTGCGTCACAATGCTTCTTCACCGACGAAAGTTTACAGTAATGATTGATTATTGCCATTTTTTTTGTTCTTTGAAGCTCAAGGGAACTTCAAAGGAAGTGGCTCCAGTAGTAGTAGTGACAGCGAAGAAACTGACACGAAAACTGAGGACAGCAGCAGCATCCCCACCTCATCTCCTTTGGATCATCATCGTCGAAATCGACACAAATTATCTTCAATGAATCTCCAAATTAAGAAAGCTGTCAACGTCTATTCACCAAAAGGTGCTCCGTCCAACAATTTGAATCGACAGGACCTCCTGACCTGGGTCAACTTCTACTTGGCCTCCAACTACACTAAAATTGAGGACTTGGCCAGTGGAGCTGCCTACTGTCAATTCATGGACATGCTTTTTCCCAGTCAGTTTAATTCCCTACCATTATTTTTATTAGAATAACACTCCTGGATACGAATCTAGTTTAAAAAAACCTCTTTTTTAAACTTCCAGGTAGCGTCCAAATGACCAAAGTTAAATACCACGCAAAGATCGAGTATGAATTTATACAAAATTTCAAACTTCTCCAAGCTGCCTTTCAATCCACCAAAGTGGACAAAGTAACAATAATAATAATAGCAAATCACTAATGTAATTACCTACGTTTTAACCTTTTCGAGACGGTGCAATAAATAGTTTTACATCTTTCTGAAAGTGTTATAATTTCTCATTTTACTGCTTTTCGAAAACGTTAATTTATTTCTTTAACCTTTTTGAAAGTGCTATTATTCATTGTTTTGATCTTTTTGAAAGTGTAAATTTCTTATTTTACATCCTTTTGAAAACGTTACTTTCTTGTTTTACATCTTTTTGAAAGTGCTAATTTTTAATTTTGAAGCTTTTAAAAACGTTAATTTCTTGTTTTACACCTTTTTGAAAGTGCTAATTTCTGGTTTTACACCTTTTTTGAAAGCGTTACTTTCTTGTTTTACATCTTTTTGAAAGTGCTAACTTATAATTTTGACGCTTTTGAAAATGTGAATTTCTTGTTTGGCATATTTTTGAAAGTGGTAATTTATTGGTTTGACCTTTTTGAAAGTGTTAATTTCTGTTTACCGTATTTTTGAAAACGTTAATTTCTTGTTTTACATCTTTTTTAAAGTGTTATTTTCTAATTTTGGCGCTTTTGAAAATGTTAATTTCTTATTTTACTGCTTTTTGAAAACGTTAATTTATTGTTTTGACCTTTTTGAGAGTCTTAGTTAATGGTTTTGAATGCCTTTGAAAATGTTATTATTCGTAGTTTTGGCCCTTTGAAAAAGTTACTTTTTAGAAAAAGCAAGTTTGTAAAGCATTCTTCCCATGGTTTCCCAGTTGCGAATATGTTAAATAGAGCGATTATTATTTGACCCATTTATTTATTGTTTTTGATTTTTTTTCCAGGTCGTTCCAGTGACCAAGTTAGCTAAGGGTGGCTTCACTGACAATTTTGGCTTCGCCTTGTGGTTCAAGAGGTTCTTCGATGCCAACTACAAGGGTGGCCCCTACAATGCATTGGACGCTCGATGCGGAGTTCCTTTGGGGAGCTGTGCCTCGGCCAATGGGAATGGCCATAGTGGTGGCCCCGGGATTTGTTTAGCTTGCAAGCCCCAGCAGCAACCCTTACCGCCATTGGCCATCAATAATGCTATCAATAGCAATGGCAATGGCAATGGCAAGGTCAACCGGAAGCTACCTCGTCATGGCAAAGGACCCGGTCCCGGAACCGGGACCGGTTCCAGTCATTCCAGTACCGGTAGCAGTGGTCACAGTAGCAGGAGCAGCCATTCAGACATTACAGTCGTAAACAGAAGCCCTCAAGTTCAGCCACTAAATCCGCCATCCTATGACTTTCACACGCGAAAGTTTAACAGCGGCACTAAAACGGAATTGCAGGAACTTTACGTCCAGGTTATAAAAACTATAAAAAGTTGCTGCATAGCTATGCGCCTGGCACTAAAAAAATGGTCATAAATATTTGTAGTGGAGATACTAGAGAAAATATTTCGTCAAATATTCGAGGCTTGTGTTTATGTACGTGTGTTTTAAAAACTGTGCCCTTGGTTGGTCGATTTTTGTGTAGTTGGTGGAAACAAAGCATGATTTGGCGGCCATTGACAAGGAGAGGGATTTCTATTTCCGGAAATTGAGATGCATAGAAGAGATTTGTAAGGAGGAGGAGGAGAAGGCGGCGGAAGGGGCGGGGGATGGGAATTTGGAGACGATTGATTTGAAAAGAAGTGGCGGGAATCCGAAGGGAAGCTGCATTAAGATCATCCTTGGGATTCTGTACACTACTGAGGTAAACAATACCAGACTCAATCTTTGCTAATTTCAAGTTTTGTAGAAAAAACTACGTACAGAAAATACAAAGAAATAGAGTCAATTTTATGCTTAAATGATTAATTGATTAACTTAGATGGAGGCATTTTTTGCAAGTTTGCTTATTTGATTCTTTTTTTTAGGACGGTTTTGGCATCCCACAAGTAAATGAAGAGGAAAACGGTGCACAAACTGACTCTAATGATGACGAAGATGAGGATTGATTATGAGTTCGATAGGTGTCATAAAAATAGAAATTATTTTGGGAAATATTTTCGTTATAAATATTAAGCAAAAAATGAGATTTTAATTGTCATTTTACTTTTGCCGTACATTGTACGTTGGAGAAATTTTGGAGAACGGCAATTTTGAATAATCGGTAGTTTATGTAAACGTGGAAATACTGTAGAAAGCAGAACCAATAGCAAAAACAATTTGTTTAAGTTTTTCCTGCACAAGTGTAAAATGGGAACGACCAAGGAAAGTGGAATTATATTGCATAAATTAAAAAATATATGCTTACATAAATTACCTATATACTTGTTAAAAGAAAGTAAAAAAAAATCAGTGTTATCCCTAAACAAACAATGTATTACTATCACTCGAGATCACTGGGCTGCTCTATTTTGTCTTAATTGTTAATTACCATTTTGATCTGAATTGCACTGCCAACTGGGCCCCGTCAGGATCTTAGACTCCTAGAAAAATTAATTAACCTGTTCAGACCTGAGAAATAGTGGATTACTAAATTATTTTTTCTACAAATTAACGTTTTCAAATATGTCAACACTAGAAATTAACACTTTTAAAATCATTTAAAAAAAATTGTCACTAACACTTAAAAAAGTCGAAACTAGGAATTAACATGTTAAAAAGGTCAGAAGCATGAAATTAATATTTTAAAAAGGTCAAAAACAAGAAATTGACATTTTAAAAATTGTCCACAACAAGAAACAACTATTTTGAAAAAATTTCAAAACAAGAAACTGTCCTTTTCAAAATGGTCCAAAACAAGAAATTAACATTTTTTAAATGTTCAAGAACAAGAAATTGACATTTTAAAAAGATCAAAAAACAAAAAATTAACATTTTCAAAATGGTTCAAAACAAGGAACTTTAATACCCTTTTGAAAAATGATCAAAACAAGAAATCAACATTTTCAAAAGACGTAAAATTAGATAAGTGCCGGCTCAAAAAGGTTAATTAGCCCTCGTTCCCAATCCCAATTACTTGGAGGCACAGATTCCATGCAAAAATAAGAAAAAAGGCCAAGTTTTAATGTAAACCATTTATATTCACATATGTACAGTGTAACGAACAAGTAAAATTAGCATGTACACTTACTACTTACGATTAGTGACTGCACAAATTATATTCATTATTACAACAATAATATTCAACTAATAACTAATTACAAATAGCTCGTGATGTTAACTGTAAGCCTTAAATTACGCTGTAAAACAGGAACATGGACCACCTCCCAAGCAAAAATGTTTATTCCCTTCTTCATGGGCGATTTGTAGATTTTTTTCCCCTTAAAACAAAAACAATAATATTATTACAAACAAATCAGAGATTGTACCTCGATTCCTCTTAAATTCAAAGCATATGAAACTACCGCGTCCAACGTACAGCATATTTAAGTCATTTGTTGAAAACTCGAATTATATTTAGTTTATCAGAATCTGTGGAAGGCTTACAATTTCCATGCTACTATTTAATTTACATATTTAAAAATAAATCTAGGTACAGGCAACATGTTAAAGCTTACGATTACATATTTTGATTGTCCACTCGAGTCTAAAAAAATAATAATAAAAAAAAGTTTTAAAACTCTTACCAGCGAAGTCCTGAGGAGGGTATTGTAATCTTTGAGTGGTAGTTCCGCCCACTAATCTGTCTTATCCTGCTTTTTTTTTCGTAGTACAGAAATAAGCCTGGTACATACCTATTATGTAGTTGAATGTCAAAGGGACATTTTAGAACATGCAAAAAGCTGGCGTTAGTCACGTATGGAATTTTGGAGAAATAGCTTTATTTTTGGCTTGGAATTAAAGTAGTGTTAGTAAAGTTCCACCATCAGTTCCACGGGAACTGAGCTCTAAAATAGAACTTTACTAGAACGAGAACTGATTAGAACTTATAAATGGTTGATTCTGATTCTGAGAAAACTGGAACTCATTGGAACTGATTGAAATTCTAAAAAAGTGGAACTGGAACTTTTGGCAATGAAAAAGTGCGAAAGGTTTGAAATAATACAGACTGGAGTACGTACGACATCTGTCGTTAAAAAAGTTGAATACAACGTTTTTTCAAAAGATGGCGGTAGGAAAAGCGCACTGATGGGAACTTATGGATCTTTTTATTAGGAACTGACGAGCAGTGCTGCCCTAGTCTATTCGAAACTGGGGAACCATAACCATGGAAAGAATGCTTTTACAAAAGTGTTTAATTCCATAGATATACTCTTTCAAAACAGTCAAAACTAGTTAATAACACTTTTTCAAAACGGTCAAAGCTAGTAAATAAAAATAACACTTTTCAAAACGGCCAAAACAAGTAAATAGCACTTTTTCAAAACGGTCAAAACAAGTAAATAACACTTTTTCAAAACGGTCAAAACAAGTAAATAACATTTTTTCAAAACGGTCGTCAAAACTAGTAAATAACACTTTTTCAAAACGGTCAAAACTGCAAATAACATTTTTTTTAAGACGGTCAAAACTAGTAAATAACACTTTTCCAAAACGGTCAAAACTAGTAAATATGTAACACTTTTAAAAACAATAAATTACCATTTTCAAAAACATTCAAAACTAACATTAAGTATATTCAATTTCGAAAAGGTAGTCTAGTCTGCCTTGACTAGACTTTGCGGCTTTTTCCGGCCAGTAGACGTGACTAGACTAGACTAGCTGACCCTTTCAAAACTTGTAACTAGACTAGACTAGCCACGATTCTTCCCAAGTTAAGAGGTAGCTGACTAGTTGACTAGACTAGACTTGACTAGGGTAGATCTTGTGCTGACTAGACTAGACTAAAATATACTAGGCAGGCCTCAAAAACAGTGTGACTTGACTAGACTAGACTAGCTGCCTTTGATTTTGGACGTGACTAGACTTGACTAGACAAGCAAACATTTTGAGCAGCCCTACTGACGAGGAACTGAGAACTGATTGAAACTTTTAAATTAGGAAGAATAATAGATGAACTGTAAGTACTGTTCCATTCTATTAAAGAACTTTTAGGAACTGGAACTGAAATTTGCGGAACTTTACTAATACTAGAATTAACCATGTAGTAGTACTTTGTGAACTATTCTACGACTAAACTTTTCTGGTTTTGCAATCTTGTGGAAATGGAGATAAGGGAATTTAACATACGTAGATAGTGGACTTATTTTGACCGTACGTTTGATAAGAAAGCGTGTGCATGCATATAGGATGTATAATTAAAATTACATAAATTAAATTCCGGTGTAGAAAGGTCAATCGATTTTTTTTCTGCATTCAAGCTCAAAAGGTTTAAAATGTTTATTTCCTCTCTGGATCTCCAAGGGCACACTATAGCCGCCCGTTTGTAAGAACGTGTGTCTAGTATGTACCAGTCGTTAGTCATAGTTTTAACTCTTTAAAATATTATGATTAAATATTTTCCACCGTTTTTTTATAGCTCACTTTAATTACACCCTGCATTTCCTCCATCCCATCCTTTAATCGATGTAGCTATGCTATATATACTGATCCTGAGGCCATGAAAATAATAAGAAAAAATACTCTCTGTACATTTTTGTTTTGATGGAGATTTTTTTACGGGTCCAGAGTCCGGGTAATAACGCACACGCTTTAAAAAATTATTGCTCTATAATTACGACATGTGAATGTGACTGGAAGGTGAAAGTACACATGTAGGATTTAAATTAATCTAATAATAAAAAGAATTTCTCGAGCCTACTTATTCTGTCTCCTTTGTTTTCTTGGGCGCACTTCAAAAGTGAGGCTCCATCCGGCAAGTTGACTCGATCTTTGGCTTGTCCAGCTTTGATTCAACAAAGTTTTTAACTCATTAACTTGTAAAAATTGGGCAAATTCATACTCGGAACGGGAAAACTATGGGAGGTCTTAGAAGTTTTACTACAAACAAATATTTTTTCGAAAAAAGCAAAACACATTTTTAACATTTGCAAAAGGATCAAAATTAGGAACTGCTACTCTCAAAAAGGTGTAAAGCTTGAAATTAGCACTTTGAAAAAACTGTGAAACTTGAAATTATCTTTCAAAAAGGTGTAACACTAGAAATTAACACTTTCAAAAAGGTCAAAGCTATAAATCATCATTTTCAAAAAGGTGTAAAACTAGAAACCAATACTTTCAAAAAGGTCAAAGCTATAAATCATCATTTTCAAAAAGGTGTAAAACTAGAAATTAACACTTTCAAAAAGGTGTAAAAACTATAAATCATCATTTTCAAAAAGGTGTAAAAACTAGAAATTAACACTTTTAAAAAGGTGTAAAAACTATAAATCATCATTTTCGAAAAGGTGTAAAACTAGAAATTAACACTTTCAAAAAGGTGTAAAAACTATAAATCATCATTTTCAAAAAGGTGTAAAAACTAGAAATTAACACTTTTAAAAAGGTGTAAAAACTATAAATCATCATTTTCGAAAAGGTGTAAAACTAGAAACCAACACTTTCAAAAAGGCGAAAAAACTATAAATCATCATTTTCAAAAAGGTTTAAAAACTAGATAAATTGCTGTTCCGAAAAGGTAAAAATACACATTTACATACTTTTAAAAATTCCAACTTTTTTGAACTACTACACATACAGTTTCAAAAATTGTCAAAATTGCCTTTAAAAGCCATCTATCGTTTTTTGTGGGTGTCTTTTAGACAAAGTTCGTAACAGAAGTGTTAGTGTGAATTGTTAGACCTGGTGAAGGAGCCCACCGCCACTGCCTTACAATGACGAAGGGGAGGGCAAAGATAAAGAAGCAATACGGGTTTGGTCAAAATACAGACAAGACTGCTGGGAAGCGACATGAAGCTCTGATTGGCGGGAACGAGGTGAAGCCTGGTGATCTGTCAAGGTCACTGGAGTGGTTCTGGGACGGTGGGGAGTGTGCCTACGATGACACTTGCTTCTACAAGACGGAGATGGAGCGCAAAGTGGAAGAAAATAAATTGCAGTACAGAGATCGGATGCTAGGCACCGAAGATAATCTGAGGGACAGAAGGGCCCGGATCCTCACTGCCACGTTCCGTGACGATAGTGACAATGAGAACGGTGGCGGTAACCAAGGGAACGGTTACCATGGTAACCATGGCAACAATGACGGTCAAGCCGCAGAAGGGGAAGAGAGCGACAGTGACTTTGACAACTATGGTGGAAGAAAAGGTGACCAGAATAAAAAGACTGTAAAACCACATTTTGCACATTTTGGCACATTTTGCCCCCCTTTTGCAGCTTCACTAACGATATTTTGAGTCATTTTTTTGTTCTTATAGGAAAATTTTGATTTTCATTTTTAGAACGAAAACGCCGTCAGAAAGTGGCTTTAAATGTGCATGGTCAAAAGTACGTTGGGCCAAGGCCCGCGAGGCGAGAGGATATTTTAACGTGGGTCAATTTTTACCTGGCGTCCAGCTTTACTAAAATAGAGGAGCTCTGCAGTGGGGCCGCCTACTGTCAATTTATGGACCTCCTATTTCGTGGTAAGTTTCATCCATTCTGACGGAATGGACAAATGTTGTTTTCAAAAATCGTTTATTCTACAAATTAACATATTCAAAAAGGTCAAAACTACTAGTTACTATTTTTTATAACATTCAAATAAACATCAAATAGTGCCCGGCGGCACTATTTCAAACTTTAAGGTAAGATGCCCCGGGCACAATTAGAGACCCGGGCACAAATAGGGGCCCATCCCGGACTTTATTAGAGAGGGCACTAAAGTTCGCGCTAAGACCCCGGGCACAATTAGAGACCCGGGCACTATTTGGGTCTTTACGGTATATATTATGTAATCTGTAATTATCATTTTTAGAAGCATTCAAAACCACTGCATAACCCTTTTACATAAGGTTAAAATTGGTATTAATCGTTTTTAAAAGGGTCAAAACAAGAAATTAACATTTTAAACACATTCAAACTACTGACAAAGCTTTTATAAAAGGTTAAAACTGGAAATTAACATTTTCAAAAGGGTCAAAACTAGTATCCATCATTTTCAAAAGAAAAAATACCAGACAGTATCAGCTTCAAAAACAATCAAAACTAGTAAATACTACTTTTAAAAAAAAGGTTAAAGCTAGAAAGTATGTATTCTTTTAAGGAAGGTCAAAACAAGAAATGAGAATTTTTTAAAAAACATTCAAAACTATTGACAAAGCTTTTATAAAAGGTTAAAACTGGAAATTAACATTTTCAAAAGGGTCAAAACTATAGTATACATAATAATATAAGTACGATTTTAAAAAATATTCAAAAATAACAAGTAAAACTTTCACAAAAAAAAGGTCAAATTTGGAGAGAATCATTTGTTCAAGAAGGCTAAAATAAGAAATTAACAAAATTTCAAAATGGTCAAAACAAGACATTTACATTTTTGAAAACATTCAAAACTACTAATAACACTTTTAGAAAGGTTCAAAACTGGAAATAATCAATTTTCAAAAAAGTCCAAATAAGAAGTTAACATTTTTAAAAAGTCGAATGAAGTCGAAACAAGAATGTATAGTGCACTGCACTCTATGTTTATTTTCTCTATCCAACTTTTTTTTAAATTGTTTAATTTTCTATCCATTTTTAAAATTCTAGGGAGCGTCCCATTAAAGAAAGTCAAGTATAATGCAAAACTGGAGCACGAATACATAAGTAATTTCAGAATTCTTGAGATCGCATTCGCCACACTACAAGTGAACAAAGTAAGTAAACACATAAATAAAATACCCTAAAAAATGCCTTCAATAATTACAAATTCTGTCCCTCTTTATTAATTAATTAATTATTTTTTTATAAAAATATTTCAGGTCATCCCCGTCATACGCCTCGTGAAGGGTGGCTTTCACAGTAACTTTGAGTTTGCTCAATGGTTCAAGTCATTTTTCGATGCAAACTACAAACGCGGGAAGGCTTACAATGCTTTCGATGCCCGTGGGGGAATTCCTATGGGAAGCTGCGCCCTCTGCATCGGCGTTGGGAAACCCATCCATCGCTCCTGTATTATTCGCCCTCTCGTTAAAAATCCCGCCCACGTAAGCAAAAGCAGAAAACATAGCCCTTCCAACAACAACAATAGCAACGGACCGGGAACAACAATGGAATTGAAATTCCCGCCAAACTCCATTCAAAATCACAACAACAGTAACAATTCCGGTCCAAAAACAGTCCATCCCGCCTCATATGCTTACCACTCACAGAAATTCGCTCAGAACACTCAGACCGAAATCCAAGATGTTTATGCGCAAGTACGACTGATGACAGAATCGAACAATTTCAACAGAATTAATTTTGGGCACTGCGCATGCGCATGCAATAGCCTGTCCGCAGCAATACCTACACGCCTTAGACTTTTTTAATTTAAAAAAAACTACCTACTTTAAAAATTACTATTAACAATTTTATTATTTTGTAAAACTTTTATTTTCATTATTTTTTTTTGTCCAAAAAACATTCCAGCTCATAGACACGAAACGAAATCTCATTGCACTGGACAAAGAGCGTGACTTTTACTTTCGAAAATTGAGAAGCATTGAAATGGCCGTTGAGGAGGAGGAAGAGACGGCCGCTCTTGACCAATTTGCACCCAACGAAAATAAACTCTACCTCAAAAAAATCCTTGACATTCTCTACCAAACTGAGGTAATTTATGGATGGACCCTCAATTGATTTTTATTTAGTAATAAAATAATAAATTAATGCTTTTTTTTGTTTTCTAATTCTTCCATGTAAATCTTATATATAATAGGAAGGCTTTGAGCTTCCTACAGACGGTTCCACGGCACTACCAGAAATTACACAATTGCATCATCACCAATTTCAAAATGCAGATTACGTCAATCAAGACGAAGAGTATGATGACCTGGATGAAGAATGAATGATCAATTTTAAATTTAACTTTCCCGCTTATTTATTGCATTGTACAATTACTAACTCTTAAAATAAATTAAAGAAATAAACGCATTCTTATATACAAAATTATTCTCGCTCGTGTAGTGTAATACAAACATTTATTGCTCTTTGTACTTTTGTTGAATAGGCAATATTTTTAGTGTGTCCTTAAGTATTGCCGTCATTGCAGGTTTAAGAGTCTATATGGTTTAAAACCAACTACACTAAATTACGTTTTATTACGCCTGTAGCCTCTAACGATAAGTAGGCTTCCATTTTAATCGCCCTCCTATTTTAGATATTTTACCTGAAAACGTCAATCATTTTTAAGACACATATGGCTATCAAAATAAGGGTGCAAGTGGCGCTCCTAAGTGTGGCAGTAATTACTTTGGCAAATTTTAGCGTCGCTCAGAAACGTAATGGGCATAAATAAAACATTATTTACAAACAATAAGCACAAATAATTTGGAATTGCTGAATGCAGCATTGACAATTTTAGTGTTAAACTTTTCGAAACGGTTCTGTATCTTGTTTAACATCTTTTCGAAAGTGTTAATACCTTGTTTGACTTTTTTGAAAGTGTTAATGTCTTGTTTTGACTTTTTTGAAAGTGTTAATGTCCTGTTTTGACTTTTTTGAAAGTGTTAATGTCTTGTTTTGACTTTTTTGAAAGTGTTAATGTCTTGTTTTGACTTTTTT
>JAQFZC010005269.1:0-14450 GCA_034695205.1 Dicyrtoma fusca | reverse complement strand
ACTTTAAATGCCCAACAGGATACTTTTTCGTGAAACAGCGCGGGAAAATGAAAAAAAAGCATACTATAAACCAGGCTATATACATTACTTGAATTACAAAAAACGATCTGGACGGCGTTAAAGCTTACTAAAAGTGTGGCTGGTGTTTAGTTACAGTAGAACTAATATTTACAACTTGTTCTTACATTACACATGTAGTTTTACTTTTTTTAAATCACGCTCAAATATCTCCGAATGTTTGAGTTTATTGGTTTTTAAAGCAAAAATTCAAGTAACCTTATATAATTGCAAAATAATAAAAAAGTTTTCAGTAGTGTTGCGGCCTGAGAGCAAGCTTGCGCGAGCGATTTCCACGTTAGACGCATGTTGTGACTTTTGCATGTTTGCGAGATGATTGTTTGTCATTGCTGTACAGCTGAGATAAGTATTTGTAAAACTTCACCAGCACTAAATAAAATTATTGCCACACATTTGCCATCTATAAAGCATAGCAGAAATTTGCAGGCCTCTGGCTTTAACATTTTTAAATAAGCAGTACATTTACGCCGAAAAATGTATTAGTCTGCATTTAAAGTCTGTAAAGCTGCAATTAAGAAATCCAAGTTTAGGTTTCAAAAAGAAGCGAAATTCAAAACTGTGGCTATATAATCAGAAAAAACGTAGCCCGACTTGAACCAAACATATTTTACCAAAACCCTAAACTTTTCCGATTGACGCTAACCATGGACTGACATGCATAAAAAATGCGATAGTACTATGATTTAGACATTATAATCATTGATAACTAGTCTTGGTAAACAACTAGGTTCATGTTTTAATGGAAATAAACAGATTTAAAAAAATCCGAAACATACTGATAGTTTACATGTACAATCCCATAAGGATTTAATTCTTTCATATTCAATTTTTTTCGAGAATTCTGAAAATGTGCCCAAATATTAATGTTATTAGTAGTTACTAAAGGTAGTAGATCACATTAATATAGTGATTGCAAAAATCGGAGAGGTACATTGGAAAGCTATACCTTGTAAGTACCAATACTAAAACATGCTGTTCCCGACCCCTTTAAATCTTCTCTTAATGGGTCACGGTTATCATGCAGGCATCATTTAAAATTGAAACGGACGGTGCTTTATCATATAACTCCCTTCTTTAATGGGTAAACCATAATTTCACCAATTGGTGTACTAATACTCCAATAGACAAGTTGGTACTTTTCAATTGGCAATTACTGTTCTATTTAGTAATACAAGTATAAAAAAGATTGAAGCGCCTTTTGAATTAAAGAACGCTTCAGTAGATGAGACATTGAACTGGGTATCTACGCTCCTACGTGTCGCTAATATTTAATACCCTCACATCAGACCTTTTGAAAACATTCTCTATTGAAACTTCCATAATGACTACCGAATGAGCAGTCTACGTTTAGAAACTATTATGAAAATATTTGTAGAGCTAGAGAGGACTTATATTGAATTTAAAACGGTTTTATCCAGTGCTCAAGTAATACAAATTGGCATCTCTTTTTGTCAGATTGATAGGAAAGGAAGTTTCAGCACTGGACCGGAAGTCTATATGTAAGTATATGATGCTTAGTCAGTGTCACACTAAACTTTTGTTGCTTTAGAAATTAAGTAATTTGTTGGAGATTCAGCAATATATATTTTAAAAACCTTGTTCACTGAACTGAAGCATCGAAATAAAAAGAAGCAAAACAAACTGCAACTTCCTCAAAATAAGTGTGTAAATTCTACTTTGACGTCTTATTTCATCGGCAATTTCTCTTGCTGCATGTTTGTATTTTATTTAGAAATAAATAAAGCTATTAATACACGCAGTTACTTACTATTTTAATCGTAACCCTTTTGCAATTTAATTTAGAGTATCGTATGAGTATGAGTATTTATAAATTACGTATTTCTAATGACAACAATCTGGAACCAAATCTACAGAATTTTGACATAGTACTTTTGATGTGTCCAGTAATTTTACTTCACAAAGGGATAATTACACGAGAGAAAATGACAGTAATTATCTTAGCACGTTTCCTTGTGAATATCAGCAACCCACTGCCAATAACTAACATGTAAACGGTTCCCTAGAACTCTACTACAAGTTCGAAAATTGTAAAATCCTATATTAACCGTGAATAATAGCTTTCTTAGAATGTGGTCTTACTCATGCAAAACCAAATGATTCGAAAATGTACTTGTAACATAACTAAAAACTACCACTTAAACTGTAGAATTTTATTCCCCACATAATACGGCAATATAATCGGGCTTTTAATAATGCTCAACTACTGTTAGTGCTTGTAATACAGCACCGCAAAATGCATTTTCAGTGCCAAAAGTAACTAGCACATGTCATGAAATATCTAAGCGAAGTAAATCATAAATTATATGAGATCGGAAGGCCATTACTGACATTGAATTATTTATCACCCTTAATTGTGTCGTAAATAAATATTAGTGGCAACTGCAAGAATTTCACTACATTATCACGCGTACGACTACTGATATCAGTAAATCGATACATCCGTTTCCGAATTAGGTAGGCATTTAACAGTAAGCTGAATATAGCTAGTTAGCTGTGAAATTGGGAAAGGCCGAATTACTACACAGCTTGTTTGTCTATCAGTATATCTATATAAAAACTATACATTAAAAGATATGACTTACAATGGACGTCCTCTTCAATTTCGTTGTCATTGTCACTACTGTCGTGAAACGTCATGAGCCCATCCGCAGCTGTAGCTGGGACCATCAGAATGGTCACACTCAGAATGTAGAGGAGCTGGAGTTTAGTAGTCCTTGTTTTATGGGTATTATTGTATGGAGCCATTGGATTATATACTCTTTGTCTGTCACCACCTACATTTCAATGATAAAATCCTTCCTGGGACGAATCCACCAACAATTGAACATACTTTTACCATTTAATTTACTCAGAACTTGCTTTCGTACGTGCTTTCAAAGAATCTATTTCTTATTAGAAATCCATCTGCTCTGATATTTTTGTATGATTTTGGTGGCTACATCAATTTCTTCAATTCCCTTCACAAAAATCACTAACCATTTGTTTTGCTGCCGTTTTTGTTTTCGTTTTTCCTTCTATGAGCACCTTACATATAACTCCGAATTATAAAGTTGCTTAAGGTAGTCGAAAACAATAGTTTGAATAAAGACTAGACTATGGAGCAGTGCAACAGGCACTACTCAGCACTTTTAGCCATTTCTATAGGCAGGCGATTCAAAGTCCATCACTGCACTTGTATTCTTCTCATGTTAAAATTTTAAAAGTTTCTTTTGCCCTTGTTTCCGTTTCCGTCCGCGGAATCTGGCAGTAAGTTATCGAGAAACGTTGAAAGTAAATGAAGGGCGCAAGTTTCGCTATTTTAATATGTTCGGTAAGTATATTAGTACTGTTAAGTGAAACCATTTGGCCATCCACCTAACCCATCGCAACTTTCTGTTTATACTGATACTGGCGGTCTATATTCTTCATGTTGTTGTGGCAGAGTATTCAATTCCCTTTTGTGGAACTACTGATTGCATTCCACAAAAACCAACACATACACAAATACTGCAAGTAAGTGCGGTAACGATTGAAGGACAATAATAAAATAATAAACTTAGAGGTTTATTACGTTTGGTTCAAAATGAAAATTTATTGTTTCATTTACAGTCCCGTCCTCCTTTCACCCAAATGCATGTAAATATTTAATTACAACACGTAAGTGGTTTGCTGACAAACACTATTATAGAGCCGCAAGCTCTAGCAAAATAGTGGAAAATAAAAATGTCCGTCGTTTCCATACGATTATAATAGTTCGAATGTGTACACACGATTTCCCACGTCCAGGTTTGTAATTAAATTATCACTATTTTACTTCCTCTTCGTTATGTATTTCGGAATACACGGTCACTCAGTTTCAACTCATTACTTTATGAACAATTCTACGGGGAAGGTTTAAACACCTAAAGCTTTTTCTACTATTTTTACATTATATTGCATGTGGTTTTAGTTGTTTATTTTTTATTCAAAGGGTTATTTTTATTTTCACCTAAATCTATAAGCACACTCTAATTTAGTTGGTAAATTATTTGTACTACCGTCCACGTTTTGTAGGATAAATTTTATGAACTGAATTGCGTTTTTCAGATTTAAGTTAGGTACAGACAACAAGTACCAAGAAACCGGGATATAATTTCCCGAGTAATTATGCAATCTCCCTAACTGCACTGTAGCACGGAATTAATACGTAGGTATATTACTTTCGCACGCTCACTTCAAGTGACTGAACACATGAGAATTTATTTCCGTGGAACTCTACGTGTGGCGGAGACCATCAAAGCAGTGTCTGTCGAATATAGTTTCAAATAATGATTCGGAGGATTTTTATCTGGTACGTCTGCTTTTAAAGATGCAACGACTCCCCAAGCCTTTTGATAAAAGTTATAATTAAATTGATATTTAATGTAATTTGCGCATCTGTAGACATCTATCACTGACCAATGGAGAACTTACTCGGGAATGGTGAATAGAAAATTTGTAGATATTGGCTCACTGACACGAAATCAATAAGATTGAGTAGGGAACACTGTTTGATAAAGTTTCAAAGTTCTTCACAAATTTTAATAATTATAAACACAGTAATTGTGTTCTCTGATCATGCAGCTATCAGTATTAGAGTCACTAAATACAGACAGGGGGAGAACAACTACACAGAAACACGAAAAACCTTCACCACTCAAACACACTCACAACTTTAACTTTTGCTTGTGTATGTACATCTGTATATGTACTTGGAAGAGAGAGAAAGGAGTCAGCTGGAAAGTATTTATTCGTTCAGTGCTTACATACTCTAGCTTCTCTTTTCCACTTCCAATTTCAACACAAGTACAAGTTCACTTTGAGAGTTGAGTGTGGAAACTCTGGCGTAAAGCAATAACTAGAAACAGAAATAGTTTGTAAGGAAAAAAACAAGGGGAAGGCGGAGATGGGAATGGGAGAAAGAAAAACTTTATTTTCTCTCAATGAGATGACCACGATGTGAAACCAATACGTAGGCTGTAATAGAGTAATTTTCTCTCAATTTTTACTTCGCTACTTTACTTTTTTTCAACTTATAAAAATTTCTACAGTTCCATGTGTATACATCTCCGTATCTGTAGAACCAGTGAGTCAGAAGCAGAAGGAGAGAGAATGATGGCTTCAAGTTAAACGATAGGTTGTTTAGAATTGAACATTGTACGGATCTGGCTGGAAGGAAACTACTAAACTCCTGTCTATAATGTTTAAAGTAAAGTTGAGCTGATTTGGTTTGCTTTTCTTTCCTTTCTCTTAGTTTAGGCGACTAGTTAGTTTGAAATGGAAAGTATAAGTGGCTACCTACTAGTAGTACAGTGGATTGAGGTGGAGAAAGTTGAGTGTATGAGGAGGGTCTACGTAGGTATTTACACGTACAGAGATAAATATCATTTGAAATAAAGTCTGAAAGTAATTTTGTTCGTCTTTATTCTAGTTTGGAAAAAAATGAAACAAGGGAGAAAGTACCTAGAAAACTAGTTAAAGTTTAGTGAAGCAAAAACCAGAACGTGTTGTGGAAAGTCGGGAGCAAATTGGTGTGTACGTCTACCCGGATGCCCGCTCTCTGAACTACTAGCAACTACTCGCGGGGCAAAACCATACCAACAACCAACAACTCGGATGGGATAAGATTCCACTCGCTCAACAAGGTTCCCACGTAGAGTACTGTGCAGTGGAGGGTAGGGTAGGCAGCCCAGTCACTCTCTCAGGCACTGGCATTGGCTAGTATGCATAGGTATGCATATATGCACTTATAAGGTTTATGAGGAGGTACTTTCTCCTTTCACTTGCCACGACTGCCATCCTTTTGACTTAGCTACCCATGTCTCACACATTTCATACGTTAGCCCTTGCCTGCTGCTTCCAATTTCAATTCCATTGCTCTATAGTCTATAGTGTTCGCTCGTCTGCTCGCATTGCTTCAGTCAGACCTGACAATGAGAAGCTCGCTTCAGCATATATCCAGTCAGTCAGACGATCAAAGGACACCGGCACTTTCTCTTTCTGGGGCTCTTAAGTTTTCCTAGGTACTGCGTGTATGTAGGGATGTGTCTATCTGTCCTCTCGTTTGCTTTACCACCACTCTGATTGCTCTTCTACTGAAGTTGTACGCACAATTTTGGATGTGTTGGATTGTGCAGAGACAGACAGAGAGAGAAGGTCTACACCATTCTTCCACACTCTCTGCCTAAATTGAGAAACTCGTTGACGATAAGTTGATCTTGCTCGTTGCCCAAGCTTTTCTCCTTTTTTGCCAGCCATCCCTTTAAAAACAGTTTTCCTCCTTTCTTTAAGCCCAATTCTTCATCCTATCTCCTTCCGATTGCGTCTCGTACAATGGGATTTCAATATCTTGGGCGAAAGACGTACATAACTTGTTATCCTACGTTCACGTTCCGTCGTATCCAAAGCCAGCAGAATTTATATACTTTATCTAACACATAATATCGGAGCGCTGGTCTGATCTATAGATACTTATGGATATAATAGATATAAGGGCATTCCGATATTTTGATATCGCCGAGCAGGGTAGAAAGTGTAATATACATCTACATATATAGTGAATTGACTTTCCATGCGTTTCTGTATCAACTCTATATTATGTACATATACAAATAGTGCTTTCAGCTGAATGTGACAGTCAAGCCATTGCCAGAGGTCTGAAGTTATAACTAAAATGTTTCAAGTAAAATATATATTACATTGATAGATCTAAGGTAGGTATGTACGCTGGAGAAAAATAGAAAGCCAGATCAAGTAGGATTTCGGTTAACGTCCTGGCTCCTTGTATTGACCCGTTGAGTGAAGGATATAACAACGACTTTCATGACTTGCATCCCTGAAATGCAGTTACAGCGTTGTATCAGATTCTATGTACCAAAAGAAAACTACTAGGCATTCTGGTTTTTAAATTCTAAATTGAAACTTTGGACTTGGACTGAGGCTTCCAATAAGCAAACCTGACCAAACATTTATTTGTATTGCTAGTGGTGGCGGTGGCGCCCTGCCACTGCCTCTGTGTGTGCATAGAAATATACGGAATGGAGGTAAAAGGACTGTGTATACCAGTAGCTACTTCTGCATGCCATGCTATAAAACTTGGTACTGGTTGGGTTATGTGTTATATTTTTGTAATCTGTAAAAATTCTATACTTGTTGTGGTAGGAAGGTTAGGGCCAGCACTAAAGTAGGTATTAGAGACAAAATGGGAAAGTACAACATTGATTCACGAGTCACAGTCACCTAGTAGCCCTCATTTCTATTCCTCACGCACACACTAAATCGACTTACCTACTCACCATGTAGCGAGCTCATCGGCTCGGCCAGTGCAGTGGAGCACAATACAAATGGTCGTTGGACAAGTCAGAACCATAAAACAAGACCTGAAACGAGAAGCTACATTTTACCCAAGGAAACACTAAAGCTACGCAGAATTCAATAGTTTTTTACGTGAAGGGAGCGCAACTGTCACCGACCGGAAACAGAGCCACGTATAAGATTATTCTATAGTCACGTAGCGTACCAACTGGCGATTGGATCCTGCATTGAAATGGCTGTCCCCATTCTACATGATGTAGCCTCAGCAGATGAACTGTACGCTCCAATATCAATATCCTGAATTATGTGCCTACCATGTCAGAAAACAGTGAACTTCTGCCCCTTGCTGTCATTTCCAAAAATGCAATTCTTTGTATGTATCAAATCTAATTAGTCTGCGACGGCAAGGCAATGTTTAAAAACGCATGCTTTCAACTGCAAACTCACATATTGAATGTTATCACACCTAGATTAGTCCTATACGGGTCTTTATAAAAGTGTAGATGACTAAGATTGTAGGTGGTTTGACTGTAGTACATGCTAATCCCATTCTTGAAAACGTAAAAGATGAAATGTCGTCCAACGACTTATCAGCCTACTGTTCGTTCGAGTCATCTTATGTCCAGTAAATATGTATATCTCTATTTAGTATATGTAAATACGCATCCGCGATCTCCCAAATGCAACAACAAAATCTATTCAGGTAGGTAGAGTAAATAGGTGGCTGCAACATGAATCAATTACAACATTAAGAAGCTAAGTTTTTATCTTTTTTAAACTTTTTAATCGAACTTTTGAAACAAGCAAAATTTCGAAATGCTTTTTTAAAATCGTTAATTTCTTTAGAACCACACTTTTCCAAACTACTTTTCAAAAATCACATCTTTAAAATTTATTTTCAAATATACAAAGCAATATATTTACTTTTTAAATTGATGAACTGTGGAAAAACAAGTTTTTCAAAAGAACGGCAACAGCACATTTAAAAATGTGCCGTTGCCGTCACGTAAAATCAATGTATCTTCGTCTTTGATCCACATCCCTTTAGGGATAGGACAAATTGACTTTGTGTGACAGACAGTAGTACACAGGTTTCCTGCGTGTAGCATTTCAAAAACGCCAGTCTATCCTGTGCTATTTGATAACCACTTTGCTATTAATCATTATAATAAATAGCTCAAGATTCCTATTTGTTCGTCAAACTTAAGCTTGTGACATGTGACATATGCACAAAGTTTGCTTTGTAGTATATATTTAACTTGGACGAATGCATGAAAATTCCACTGACTTTCTGGTAGCGTTTACTCTTCCAGCTTAGCAGAAACTGTGTAGCTACTTAGGTATGTATGTATGTATACTGGAAGCAGTATGAAGTGCAAGATGAAACCGTGAAAAATGAGCTT
Organism: Dicyrtoma fusca; assembly: GCA_034695205.1. NCBI lineage: Eukaryota > Metazoa > Arthropoda > Collembola > Symphypleona > Dicyrtomidae > Dicyrtoma > Dicyrtoma fusca. The sequence goes on along the minus strand of JAQFZC010005269.1, from coordinate 5,637 downwards.
CACCGTCGTGTCTAATGAATGAGAATTTTGGTCTCCTACTCCAGGGCCCGGACTTTGCTTGCTTCGAACATCACATCTGTATATCTAACTAGTAACAATACGTTGAATAAGGATATATTTATCTATATTATATCCCCCGGTAGAAAATATCAGTTGAAAAGGATAGTTTTGTAACCAGCCGCATCTGCAGAAATGTTAGGTATATAGTATATACCTATACGCATAATCGAATCATACGTCTTCTCACTAAAGTAGGTACCTACCTACACTTTATATCATTACAACTTTATACCATTATATCCAAAAAACGAAGAGATTTGTACGACCCTTTTGTGAAGGGTAAAAATGTTCTTTCATTACGACATGCATTCGGAAATCCTGAATTCGGACCACATATATATTTGTCACAGTATACGTAGCGCTACAATACGTACGATCGCCATGCAGATATAAAACTTTCTCTTACATGTAATTGCAGCCTCTCACACAATCATATACATAAATATTCCTTGTGTAGAAGTGGGCTATCTACCGTTTGTGCAGGACCACTGCATTCATTTCCTCTATAGATACTAATAGCTAAATACAATAGTTATTACAGACTTTGGTTTATGTTCTGACGCTATGGCTTGTGGCCTTGAAGTTGTTGACTAACATCTACAACTTTCCGTTTGTAAAATATTATTTTTTATGAAAAATAATTAAAATAAGTGAAACTATTGGCTAATGATGAGAAATTGGATGATGACAAGGGAAGATGAAGATAGAATTAACAGATCAATATTGACAGTGAAGGAGGACAGATGGTCATGGCCTTTCTCTGAATTTTGATTCTCATTGTTGTTGGAAAATATTGCTATTAGCATTGGAATTGGCTATTGACACTGCGATGCAGTGAACTATATGGTGGAAAATACTGTTGTACAAATCTATGGCTGTGAAAAATTGTGAATAAATCTAGATTTTAATATTTAATAATAATTAACACGTCGGTTAATTTATAATTAAAAGATCTACTAACGTCAGTAACGACACTTGTAATTTATCGTCGTTAACAGCATCTGCCCCATAAAAATATAATTACTACCTACATCTATTTTGGAGCAATACGGGGCAAGGGTTACAACCTTAAATATGACCACCCTCTTAAGTAAAGTAATTAGTTTTTTGGTTGTTGTAATGTAGGTATACTTTTTATTATATAATCATTATCCGTGATTTCAATCGTTTCCACAACAAAAAAATTCAAAAAATGATTCTTTTTCAATACACTTTTCCCATCGGTACATATAAATTAGAAATTACAATGTCCAAAAATTATTTTCTCCACAATGCTACTTTTGGTACTTAAAAAAAATAAACGCAGTAAAATAATAGCTTTTTATACAAACACTACATTTCAACTCTCACTTTTTCAAATCATGATTTTCTAAAACTAACTTTTTTTATTCAACTTTTTCTACAACGGTTTTTCAAAAAATACACTTTAAAAACATGGTTTTCCCACTGGATTGTGTCGTTCACTACAGTTTGTATGAAAATACTTTTTTCACAATGGGTGTAACACGAAAACCTTTTTAAACGTTGTTTTCCAACACAAAATTTTGTCTATTACTACGGAAGCGAACCAGTAGCTGTAAAACAAAATATCATTTTTCACAGTGCGACGGATTCCTGCATTGCCCGCTTTGCCCCATAAGTGGGTTTGCCCCACCTTACATTAGTAATGGTCGAATAATTTAATAAATAGGTACTGGAAGGATGTTTTAAAACAAAATAATTATGTATATATGACAAATAAATTAGATTTTTTTTATATGATTTAAAAACAAATTTATATTAAATAGTTTGATTATAGGCATTGCAAAATTGATGGTGTCTGGATCTCTCGTTCGGTGTTCTAAAAGATTTGCTGCAGTTGTCGACGGGGCATTTGTACGGTCGCTCTCCCGTGTGAATCAGCAAGTGTCTTTTCAAGTGTGCATTTTGGGAAAATTTTTTGTAACAATTCCGATAAGGACAGCTCAAGAGTCTGACACCTAAATGAGCAGTGGCATTATGTCTACGCAGATTTGGAATATTATTAAATTCTTTTCCACAGTTTGGCTGCAAACACTTGAAGGATTTTGCTCGGGAAGTTATGCTTTGTTGTTTCTTCTCTTTGTGGGACTCCAAGTGAAACCTTAAATCAAGAGCCCTATGATACTGCTTTGGACAGACGTGACATTTGAAATTAAACAGCAAAGACTTCTCTTCTTCCGTCCCATCCCCATGGAAACTCACACGATGAAGTTTTAACTTCTGCGGATGCGGAAATTTTTGATTGCACGCAACACAGTAGCGATTACGATCTTCGTGATACAGTGAACAGATTCCCACGTGGATTTTTAGGTGAGCATCGGATTGAAGTTGCTTTGAACATAATTTACATTCAAACTGGACGTCATGTTCGGTGGAAATATTTAGGGAGGTAGCGGTTGGTTGAATTTCTATAGATTTTTTAACTTCAAGGGGGTCAACGTGAACACTGTCAACTTCCGATGATTTATTAGACTTTGAAACATTCGCAAAATTTTGAGGTTCACATCTTAAAAGTCTAGAGTGTTGTTTGGAATTACAAGCGCTTTGGATGTCTTCTAAAGCCAGTTGTTTAAGAAGCTCGTAGGGATTTTGTTTCGGCTGCTTCAAGCCAAAGAAACTCCTTTCACTGTCCGGGTTTATTTCGCTTTCATAATTGATGAGCTCACTCTTGGGTTCTGGTCCGCGAATTATTTCAAAGCTGACGGGGAAAATAGGGTCATCATCTGTCACTTGAATTTTAGTTGGTAGCTCAATAGTTTTATCCGTGAGTTGATTTTCAGCCTTGATCATAAAGGGACACAGACTGTAAAGATATGTAATTACAATAAATTAACACCCATTTCGTATTTCATTAATAGTATCTAATTGTACTATTTTTACTAGGTACACATTGTATTATTTTATGGAAGTTCAAACGGGTTTTAATTATTATTTACTTTGATTCCGTCTCCTCAAAGACGATGCAGCTGGTGTTTTGAAATTCATTGAAATGCTTTTCGTTCTTGTGCTCAATGAAGTCGTCAACTTGACGGAAGGAGCTTCGGCACAATTTGCATACAAACCACACACTGATGCTCGTTTGACTCATTTTGGTCAATTAACTTAATTCTAAAAATTCTGAAATCGTCGAATCAAAACAATTTTGTTAATTAATTACCAAGAACCACCTGAACCATATCCTTTAAGTTGATGCCTGACTAACTGTTTAACTTTCAACTTTACTGTTTCTGGTTCCCTGGCTCGGCTCGAATTGCCTCGAAGGCTCGAATCGAATCCACTTGAAAAATGTTTAAGTTTTCCGCGACACCAAGTTGAAATCTCGTTAGTGTAATTAATTATATACTCGTCTGCTGCAGCTGCTCTGCTGCTCTGTGCTGCTCTCGTCTCGAAAAAAAAATAAATATTAATAATAAATTAATAAGTAATAAAAAAAAAACTTTAGTTGTATCAGTAATCAGTATAATAATACTTTTGTGCTTGTAATAAATTATACACTTGATTTGTTGTGCTGTCGCTAATAAGTCGTCAGTGTGCAGTGTAATTTAAATGTGTGAGTTTTACTTCTTTTTTTGTTTGTTAATTTGCTAACAATTTATTATGTAATGCGTTGCTTAAGATGCGCACCTACACGTACTCATCAAACCCTAAAAAAGGCACACAATTTCATCACTTTCCTTAAAGCATTATTGATGGATAGAAACTAATTTCAGCATGTTTCTAAATCAAGCCTTTTACTCTGACTCTTTCCGACGACTATTTGCACCATTATACATAATTGCTAAAGGACTGCAATGACCTTGTGGTCGAGTATTTTAAGGAGCTTTGGTCGAAATTAAAGCAGAATTTTGAAGAGTCGATAAATTTTTATAAAATGTGGATCTTTTATTTAAGCATATATTAACTAGAGGTGGTCTTTGCACTGTAGGTAGGTTAGTACATGTGTATATTAAAAAAGTATAAATAGCAGAGCTCAAATATAAACAAAAAAACTAGGATTTACACAATAGGTAATTACACGGTCATGAAAGTAAGATCCAATTAAGGATTTAAGACAGAAATTCAAAATGCGTATTCGCACCCACAGTTCATCCAATGCTAGGCATAGTAATCGGCAAAATATGAAACAAAATATTTTATGAAATATTCAAAATTTCAGAAAACAAATGTTCATTATTTTAAATTTTTTTGGTTTCACGGCGGTTGTAACACTGTATTAGGATGGGCAGTTCGGTAGTGATTCAATCTTACATCCGATCTCATAAAAGTTTTGTTGCAGTTCTCAACTGTACATTTGAAGGGACGTTCGCTCGTGTGAATCGGCAGGTGCCTTCTCAAGTGGCCAATTTGAGTAAATTTTTTGTTACAATTCGGGTACGAACAGCTGTAGGGTCTGACACCTAAATGGGCAGTTTGGTGATGTCTACGCATTTTGGAAATATGCGTAAATTCTTTTTTGCAGTTTGGCTGCAAACACTTGAAAGTCTTTGTGGCCAATCGGGAAGTTTCGCTTGGTTGTTTCTTTTCATTATGGGTCTCTAGGTGAATCCTTAAATCTCTAGGAAAATGGTACTGCTTTGGACAGATGTGACATTTAAACCGGCATATTAATGACTTCTCCTCTTCAGTCCGATGGCATCGCAGGAAGTGACTTTGTAAATTTTTTGGACGGGACAATTTTTTATTGCACGTGACACAGTAGCGTTCTCGATCTTTATGATACTTTGAACAAGTTCCCACATGGATTTCTAGTTGTGCATAGGATTCAAGTTTTTTTGAACATAACTTACATTCAAAGATAAGGAACTGTTCCGGAGCAATATTTATGACGGTTGAGGTTGGTGTAACTTCGGTAGATTCTTGAACTTCAATGAGGTCACTCATATTACTGTCGATACACGATAAATTAGGAGGCTCTAAACTATTTTCTGAAGGATTCGGTTTATATTTCCAAAGTGTGGCGTGATTTTGCTGGAAGTATGCCAGTTCCATTTCCATTTCATCCGAAGAATTTGTTAATTCTAAATCATTCGCAAAAAAATTCTGTTCAACTCTTAAAAGGCTGGAGTATTGTTCAGGAATGCAAGCCCTTTGGATTTCGTCGGAAGTCAGTCGTTTAAGAAGCACGTAAGGATTTTGTTCTGGCTGCTTCAAAGCAAAGAAATTATTTTCACTCTCTGGATTTATTTCACTTTCAAAAGTGATGAGCTCACTCTTGGGTTCAACCAGGCCCAAGATTGGTTCGTCGAATATTTCCGAGCTGAAGGGAATAATGGACTCGTCATCAGTCATTTCAATTTTAATCAGTGGCTCAATATTTTCATCCGGCGGCTGATTTTCAGCCTCGGTCAAGGGACTTAGTAGACTGTAAAGGTATAACAAATTAACGGCAATGTCATTAATTGAACTTAAACAACATAACTGCATAATAAAAAATAACAAATAGGGTAGAAGCAGGTAATTGTGGTATTCGAGTAATTGGGACCGTTTGAAATTAAAGTATGAAAGTATGTACAAATAATTTCAATTGTACTCTTTTTATATTGTACATGTGCTAGA
>JAQFZC010005268.1:0-14451 GCA_034695205.1 Dicyrtoma fusca | reverse complement strand
TCTAGTCTAGTCAAGTCACAAGTTTTGGAGGAGTCATCTAGTCTAGTCTAGTCAAGTCACAAGTTTTGGAGGAGTCAGCTAGTCTAGTCTAGTCAAGTCAAGCGGCCGTAAAAAGCTGAAAGTCTAGTCAAGTCAGGCTAGACTAGGGCAGCACTGATTGCGACAGCAGCAGTTTATTAATAATTTTCCGGCTACCTGGCTAGTGAGCTGTATTCTTTTAATTAAAATATTAATTAATAATAAGAATTTGATAATTTTGTTATGATTTCAAAAATATATCTAAATCTAGATCACTTGCATAATATGTATTGGCCATGAGATCGCTAATTCTGCGATTTAATTCTTATAGTTCCAGCTTCGACTTTTATCTAAACTTACTTCCTAGTTGTGATCATAATCGTCATAATAGTCATTAAAATGGTTCTCACTGAGGCTAGGAGGACGGGGTAGGCCAATTATGTTTATATGACAACGGCTGCCATTCCCGTTAGTGTTTGAGGCATGGAAGCTACCCGAGTTGAGGAGCGATTCGTTTCCGTGTTATTATTTCAACGGTGTCAACGGGTTCCATGGTGTCCGAGCTCACCCCGCCCATTACCACGAAATGTTTACCTACAATTTAAATAATTTAAAGAGCACAAGAGGTCAAGTTGTAAAGTTATTTCCCCGTTTTTTAAGCAATCTAAATACATACGAACTTTCACTGTCTGTTGGGCGACTTTTCCATACCTTTTCGAAACGGTTATGTATAGTTTTACATCCTTTTGAAATGGTAATTTCTAGTTTTAACCTTTGTGAAAATGGTTTAAGTTTTAGTTTTACGTCTTTTTGAAAATGTTAATGTCTAGTTTAGCTTTTTTGAATAGGGTAATTTCTCATTTAACCTTTTCGAAAATGTTGATTTTTAGTTAGTACATTTCCTAAAGTATTACATACTAGCTTTAAATGTTTTTGGAGAGATGCCAATTTCTAGTTTTGACCGTTTCGAAAAAGTTAGTAGGTATGTTATTTGTAGAATAAACTAAGCACTTTTGTAAAGCATTCTGTTCATGGCTTCCCAGTTACAAATAGGTTAAAAATGAAAATGAGCAAAAGCTTCGGTCATCGGACATGAAATTAGATTACTTTAGCTATAAAAAAAAGTTAGACAACTCATTGATAGTATAATATTGATTATTGACTTTGACTCACCCATTTTATAACCATACAATGGTTATGCCTTGCCTTCTTGAGCTTTCCAACTGGTTCCCATTCCCCATCATCGTAGGCTAAAACTTCCTTTAAACTCCTCGCACTCATCCTTTGTCCTTATCAGTTTTCCCGGCTCTGCCAAGAAGGAACAATTGTCGACTGTCCCGTCCCGTCATCTGCATCAGCTGAGCGTGTAGCATCGCTCCGTGGGCAAAGGGGTGTCATAGGACCACTCATTGGACTTGAGATTGGAAGTTTGTACCGTTTTGAGGATGGGTCTTTTACCATTTTTGTCCACGTTGTCCCTTTTGTCCCTTTTGATTCCGGAAAGAGAGGTGATTCTAGTTTTCGGGGGAATGAATCCACAGGAATAGTACAATAGTGACGGGTTTTCAACTACTATGGACGATGGCGAGAGTGAAACTAACATCCCAAAAATTAATTGTGCCACCATTTACAGATTTAATCCGGAACTGAATATCTGGGAGACTCTGGATGGGTCAAATGCCTGAGCCCATAAGTCACTGTGGCGTTGTGTACGAGAAGGATTTAATCTACGTTTCCGGTCAGATCAAATAATTTCCTACACAGTCCGCTAGTTCTGCTTCTGATAGTTTAGCATTCAACCTTTTCGAAACGACAGGATCGACTTTTACACCTTTTTAAAAACGTTAATTCCTAGTTTTGGCCGTGTTGAAAATGCTAATATTTTGTTTTATACCTTTTTGAAAATGTTGATTAGTAGTTCTGACTTTTTTGAAAATGTTCATACTTTGTTTAATACCTTTTGAAAATCTTGATTACTAGTTCTGCTCGCTTTGAAAATGCTCAGTTTTTGTCTTATACGTTTTGAAAATGTTGATTACTAGTTTTGACTTTAAAAAAGTTAATTTGTACTATGCCCTCTTTTTTAGCACTCGTTTCCGTTTCACGATTTTCCGTTTCCGAACCGGTTAAACTTAAAATAAAACGCAAAACTTACAAAAAGTGATTAAAGAAGTAGCAATAATAAAATCAATTCCTACAGGTGGAACGGATCCTAGGAGATTCACCCCACTCGGGAAGACTTTCCCAACGTCCACCTGTTGGTCCTTCAACCCCACAACCCTCCATTGGACCACGTATCTCAGTAGAATGAAAACACCCCGGAGAAATTTCGGCTACTGCTCCCACAAGGGGAAAATCTACGATTTCGGCGGGAAAAATGCAAAGGGCCTCTCTCTCTCCAGCTGTGAAAGGATTGACCCAGACACAGACAGTAAAGGCTCCCTTGGAACTTGGCAGCCCATTGCCCCCATGCAAATCTTCTGCATCTTCTTAGCCGTCTCAAAATTCGGTGGCAAAATCTACATAGTTGGAGGGGTGAGTGCAGTTAAAACGGCAAAAAATGGTAAAAGACCCATCCTCAAAACGGTACTAACTTCCAATCTCAAGTCCAATGAGTGCGAGTGGTCCCACGACACCCCTTTGCCCACGGAGCGATGCTACACGCTCAGCTGATGCAGATGACGGGACGGGACAGTCGACAATAATTGTTCCTTCTTGGCGGAGCCGGGAAAACTGATAAGGACAAAGGATGATGAGAGTGCGAGGAGTTTAAAGGAAGTTTTAGCCTACGATGATGGGGAATGGGAACAAGTTGGAAAGCTCAAGTAGGCAAGGCATGGGCATTGTATGGTTAAAATGGGTAAGTCAAAGTCAATAGTCAATATTATACTACCAATGAGTTGCCTAACTTTATTTTATAAATTAATCTAATTTCATGTCCGAAGCTTTTGCTCATTTTCATTTTAACCTATTCGTAACTGGGAAGCCATGAACAGAATGCTTTACAAAAGTGCTTATTTTATTCTACAAATTACACACTAACTTTTTCGAAACGGTCAAAACTAGAAATTGGCATCTGTCCAAAAACATTTAAAGCTAGTATGTAATACTTTAGGAAATGTAATAACTAAAAATCAACATTTTCGAAAAGGTTAAATGAGAAATTACCCTTTTCAAAAAAGCTAAACTAGAAATCACCATTTTCAAAAAGATGTAAAACTAAAATTTAAACCATTTTCACAAAGGTTAAAACTAGAAATTACCATCTCAAAAGGATGTAAAACTATGCACATAACCGTTTCGAAAAGGTAAGGAAAAGTCGCCCAACAGACAGTTAAAGTTCGTATTTAGATTGCTTAAAAAACGGGAAAAAACCTTTACAACTAGACCTCTTGTGCTCTTTAAATAATTTAAATTATAGGTAAGCATTTCCTAGTAATGGGCGGGGTGAGCTCGGACACCATGGAACCCCTTGACACCGTTGAAATAATAACACGGAAACGAATCGCTCCTCAACTCGGGTTGCTTCCATTTCCATGCCTCAAAAATTAACGGGAATGGCAGTAGTTGTCAAATAAACTATTAACTATTCTACTGTATAATTATTTATACCATGCCAAAGTGAAGCGAATCTTAGAACTAATTAAAATTACACAATCTAACTAGTGAGTTTAACTAAATGGTCGCAATCTTGAATTATTTGTTGTGTAACCTCAGTCAGTATACCAATTAGGTATGTACCCCCTATTTACCTGCTCAGTTCTATTTCCGTTTGTTTTAATCATGTCATCATCAATAAAACGAATAAATGAAAATACACATTTACGTAGGTATACGCTATCGGTACTATAGAAATACTAAACGTGTATTTACTGTGTTAGTTTACCAAAACATCATAATATAGTACTCAAAACAGATGTAACTGATGTGAAGAACTGATGTCATATAATTTATGTCAATAATCGTAAGTAAATTAAGGGAGGTGCCTAATTACAAAGCAAGCTATATAGCAGTGATTTAAATAACTGATATAAAAATATAATGATAAAATCGTAAATGTGTACAGGGGCATAATATTATTACACTGCATTGAATTCATCCCTAATCTTATATACAAAATGTCAAAAATAACAACAATTACACAATTAATAGTCAACTGACGCTAAAAGAAGCAGATTTACCAAATGCAATCCTCAATAATCGAAATTAATTTCTAAAACTATGCAGGCAAGAATCTTTGTGACTTCGCTTCAGTACCTATATAATAAATTATTTTTTGCCTTTCTTCTCTGAAGCTGGGACCGCATCAGTGGTCGAGCCTGGTCGTGTCAGCGGGTACTTCATGAGTTCACACCATCCCATCGGAAATATCTCCAACGAGTTAAGGGATTTCCAATTCCCGAACTCGTCTCCCCATCCCAAGAACGACACGAACATGGCATGTGGACTAACAATCTTCGTTATGACCGCTGGGCACACTTTGTCGGAGTACCGTGGGTCAACAGCTTCCAGCAGCATTCCGACCTCAAAACCTTCGAAATTATTCTAAAACAGGAAAAAATAATTAGCAATCATTTCATCACCTTCCTGCCTGAAACGCTAATATAATTATTTAGTTTGTCACCCTTTCGAAATATAACTGTCTTATTTTGACAGTTTTGAGAATGTTAATTTCCAGTTTTGACCTTGTTCAAAGTGTTATATATTCACTAGTTTTGAATGTTACCGAAAATGTCAATATCTTTTTTATACATACTGAGAATGAATGTTAATCATCACTAATTACTCTGGAATGTTTGAAAAATGTACACTTTTAGTTTTTGACCATTTAGAAAATTTCAATTTCTTGTTTTACACATTCTGACAATGTTACATGCTATAGTTTTGACCTTTTGACCTTTTAAAAACTGCTAATTAGCAGTAATTACATACAAGCACTTCCTCAATTCTGAATAGGTAATTATTAATTATGTATGTACAAAACTAATGATTATGATGTTATTTTTTTTATTATGAAATTAAGTAACTTTCGATTCGTACCTTTTGCGGTAGCGGCAACATCTCCAAGTCATTATTTTCCAAGTAAGAGGACCAGTCAAAATCATCCCCGAATGAGCCGTAAGGTCTTGGCGGTGGGTTCTCATTAGTAAAAGTTCCTAAACCAAACAGCTGGTCACTGGCGATATGAAAGTGAAACTCATTCACTCCTTCATTATCCCTGTCCAGATCTTCCTGGGAAAGTCTCCCATTAACGATGGAGCAATTAAAATGCCCAGACTCCAAGACCTCCGTCACCTCACCTAACGCCACTTCGTTGCATCTGATTGGATTAACCACCTCGGAAAGCATTCCAACTCTTATTTTGATCCGATTTCTGTCAGCAGCTTCATTAATAGTTGCAGGCGGCTCATCAGAGGCCGGATTCATTCTGAAACCCCATCCCAGCTTCAAGTGGTCAGATTTTTGGTGAAGCCAAATTGTCGCTTTCTTCCTTTTGTCGTTGAACTTGATTTCGACTCTCTGGCCCACGATTCTTTTTACCACACCATTCTCGAAACCTTTATTGAAGTGCCTGGAAGCTCCAACTTGGTCACCCTCGTTCAACCTGAAAGGAATTAAAGGATTGCAAAATTTGTCACTAAATAAATAACATATGGATTGTCTAAAAATGATCAGCTTGATGAACTACCACAATTATTATAGAAGTAATTTACTTACATGTTTCTAACAGAGGTCCCTTTAATGTCCACTTTTTTAACCGTCTTTTTGCCCAACAAACTTCTTAGGCGATCCTCCAGATTCTTGGCGGTGTAACTTTTCAAGTCAACTTAAATTGAAAAACACATAATTTATTATTGCAATTTTTAATCGTTTATAAAAATTACTAACAAATAAACGGCACAATATTGAAATAAAAATAAATTCCATTCAATTATTAACTTTTATTTTCACTTACAAAACGGTGGCAGCGTTGGTCTTCCTCCATTTAGGAAATGGTGTCCAATTTCTTGCAGTTCAAGGTAATTAACCCAGCGTTCGTACTTGTTCCTGTCTGCTTCATCTAAATCAGCTGATAATCCCACAAATTCCACTTTGAAGAAATACCCTGTAAAAAGAATGACAGGAAATAGAATTAATTCGTCAAAAAATATTGGAAACCATACATTCAACGTTGCATTATGTTTTCATTGGTGATGATTGGGGCAGGGGGGGGGGGGGGCTAAAAATTCATTCATGGCTTAATTACCTTGAACCTCAAGAACTTGGACGTACCAGTAATTAACCGGAAGGCCCCGTTCCGACTTCCCAACATCTAATTTAATTTCTGCTACGGCTCCCACAAAGGCTTGGTCATTCCATAATTCTGCCAATGGCGCCTAGCAGATCAAAGAATAAAATACAAAAATAAATCCTACTACCAACTATGAAAAGCAAAATCTAAGACTGTAATTTATTTAGTGAAGTAATTATAAGTAATGTGAGGATTAAAAAGGACGAAATAAATAGCGAACCTTCTGAATCTTGAAGGCAGACACGGGAGCTGCGCCTTTTCTGGGATTTTCGACCAATACTTCTTTCCAGGACCATCCTGCATTTCCTGCTGACTTTCGCTTAGCAACTACTGAAGAATGCTTCGGCATGGTGGATGACCAGCAATCGATACCGTGATTCAATTCTGAATTTTAAACGAAATTAAATAGAAACTCAAGAGTGAAATGGCTTTTAAGCTTTATTTCTGACCTATTTATTTAAGTTTAGTTTTGTTTGCTTAAATGAGCTTTATTTATTGTTAAGTAGTGATTGGAATTTTAGTTTTCTTTGATTATAATTAATTGATGAAATCGGGCACTTTAAATTTCAATGATACGGACCGATAACTAAAACACAACAGCTTCCTAAGAGCTACTCTCTGGCACTGAATGTTTGGCTAATGAATCGAACTTTCTCGAAAGACAAAAGCGAACGAAGCCAAAACGTTTGCAACTGTGTCCAAAACAAAGAGAGTAATTATATGATGCTTCCCTGAACACGGCGACCCAACGTTATATTTAAGTACGTAGTAATAATTTCTAGAAGAACCCACAAACGTTTTTGAAGCCACGTTACCTAGCCTAGCAAATGAAATACATAGGAAATAACTGAATAACGGAAGGAAGCTCGGCATCGCATCGGTTTGAACGTTTCACTAAAGGAGCATTAGAATTCATTATTTTACTACGAAAAATGGTTTTGATTAAATTCAAGAAAAGATTTATTAGTGATTACTCAAAACGACGGCAGCAAAATCAAACACAGCGAGCTAATTCAACAAATAATTATATTTAATTCATTAATGGCAATCCCGGCGGCGCGGCGATGAGAGTGATGCACTGCACTGTCGAGGAAAAAGATTAAAATTCCTTTTTTCCTTTCATTTGAGGTAAAATGGCATGGCTGGTAACTCCAGGTGGGGCCAATGGATAATAACACAACTGACACCATCCCATCCGAAATATTTCAAGGGAAGTAAGTGCCTTCCAGTTGCTGAATTCGTCTCCCCATCCCAAGAATGAAACAAGCATCGCATTTTTCCTTTCAAAATAAAGTACAATTAATTACCTTTTGTTTATTTTGAAGCTTGACATTTGAACATGTTGGAGTTCAAAGGTTACTCGAACAATGCTTATTTTTACAAAATGACGGCACAATCAGTTTAGTTCCCGATTTTCATTTCACTTTCACACTTTTAGGATTCATAATTTCATTTCTTTATATCTTACTGACTTCATCGTAATTTCAGTAATTTGTAACTAATCCTAAAAGCCATGAGAAATTGTCCATATAAATAGTAATTAAATATTAAACAGAATGCGCAATACACTACTGTGTCGCACGGGTTTGATGTGAAAATAATTATCAATCAATATAAAACTATACAGTTACAACTCCAATCGTATTTTACATTTCTTAATAGAGAAATTCAATATAATTTTAAAAAATAACGGCTTACAATTGTTAATGATTTTTCTGAATACATAAGAATCACTAGACGAGCGCACGTACTGAGTGAGCCAATGGCGATCATTAACCTTCCACATGAGGATGAGGCCCCATATATACACACCAGCTATAATTATATATCATAAATTCTAGATCACGCAGCCTGGGATTCTGCCAGGACAGAAACCACAGATCCATTATTTTCATCTTTTGAAGGTAAAATGTGCCTACAAGAAATACCAGCAGAGCAACAAAGAATTAATTAGTCTTCCCACTTTACAGTAGTAATAATAGCTCATATTAGTTTTAGTCTACACTAACTACCTCCGTTTTTACAGAGATCATGTCCACAACAAAATTAGGGCAGCTCTTAATTACTATGTATATGGTTACTACAAGTAAATCTATAACAAAAATAAGCACTGAAATAATAGGATAGTGCTAAATAGCTATATTTGTTGTAAATAATTAATAATTGAACAGCCGTTCGATCCTAACAAGTACAAAATAATAATTATTAATATCTTAAACCTTGTCTTACAAGTTCGCCAAGTTATGTAAATACGTAATAAACAAACTGAAACACCCAGCACTTTAAACTTTAAAGAATAAAAAACCCCAATCGTTTTTTACATTTCTTAAAAACATAAATTCCATGTAACTTTACAAAATACCCGCTTACAGCTGCCAATGATTTTTCTAAATACATAATCACTAGACGAGTAGATACATGTACGGAGTGAGCCTTCGGAGATCATTTTCCTTCCACACGAGAATGAGGCCCCACGAATCGAACAGCCGCCACCAGTTTTTGCCGTTCCAATGAGCCTGAGCCTGGGCCCAGCAACCATCCCTGCAACGGGTTTGTTTTTAGCCAGTCCAGAGTATCCTTGCAAATAGATTTTTTCATATGCTGGGGAATATAGCTTCGATTCACGTATAGTCTTCTGCATATGGGACACTGCCATCCTAAACCAAAAATGTAAATGTAAACTTGAGCACAATTCTAATAATCAATAAATGGCCTTTAACAAGAAGACGAAGTGCTTGCGACGAGTGTTTACTTGTTAGACGACGAACCAGTGTAGTTAATAGTAATATTGTAATTACATATTTCATTTAAACTTAAACACAATATCAAACCTGTGTTGGCAGTGGCCCGAGTTCCTTTTCGTTTCGGTTTTTCCAGACGCTGCTCCCTTGAAACCTTGGACACCACCTCCGACTTCTGCTTTACATGAACGCCTCCCGCCATTTGTGGCCGCTTTTTAACTGGAAAGCCTAGATCAACAGGGGAACGCTTAAACCGATCTTTAAACACCTGCGCACCACGAGCTTGTGGGGGATAATTTCGAGCCGGATGATCATTGTTCTGGTAGTTCCCATAGAAAATATTTCGATCCTGAGAAGGTCCTTCAGGAGTTCGTCGACGACGGTTGTTCCAATCACGAGGATGCTTATCCAGATAGCGCCCTTTGCTAGAAGATCGAGATCGAGATCTTCGATCGTAAGCATTTTCATGTTGATAGCGTCCTTTGATAGCCTCCCGTGATCGAGATCTTCGATCGTAATTACTGCTTCGATCTTGCCAGCGTCTCTTGTTAGTATCTCGAGAACGTGATCGGCGCCTTCGGTCTCGATCTGGAGATCTGTGATCACGATCACGAACATTTCGATCTCGAGGCTTTCGAGTGCTAGACGTTTTCCTTTCGTGGGATCTTCGTCGCTCCCTTTCTTTACTGTCAGACTTTGATTGAGGGTTCTTACTGCTTTTTCCTTTCTCTGTTTCCATGTTGTTCTTCTTCGGTGGCGGAGCCTGCTGTATTTGTAGCGGCTGATTCATCGTCGGCCGAACATCCCACCGGGTTTTACGCGCTGGTCCTTTTTCGGCGGATTTCGCTTCAGCGGAATTCGAAGAACCAACATTAATGACCGCAGTACCGCCAGTGACAGGGGATGGTGCATGGGGCTGCATCGATAAACTATTGGCTCCACTTAAATCTGCGGCTCCTCCTTGTTTCGGTTTATTCAAACTTCGAAAGACCCCATCCACTGGAATCCCTGATTGATGATGTAACTGTGTAGAAGCCCAAGTCGATGATCTACAATGCAACCCACATTTATTCTGATCTCCTCCAGTTCCGATATGAAGGGTTAGGATGACTTCGCCACTACTGTTTCCAACTGCATCGAACAACTGGACATGGGATACTCCTTGGACCTGTTCAATCAAAAAGAAAAAGTTTACACCAATCACAATTATGATCGTAAGAGGCAAAGTGACCCATTTCAAAAAACTGAAAGACTAAAGTCATCAGCCAGTAATGATGAATAAAACCGAAGAGCGTTAACAGTACAATAAATTAGCAATTTCATTCAAGTGTAAGGGTTTAAAGACGTCTGGCAGTAATTACGTAGAAACTGTGCATTAGTGTGTATACATAGGTATAGCAAAAAGAACTGAATTTTCGAAAACAATAATATGAGATTCCTTGGTCAAGTTATAGTAAGGCATACTGGGCGCTGAAAACCCATAAAATAGCATAAAATTTGAAGCTTAAAAATCTTTAAATCCATGTCTTGGCTTGATGCTTGATCCTGAAAATAAATTATACAACAAAACACACACTCATTGAAAACAATAAATTAAAATGTAAGGGCTCTGTTTTCAGTGAACTGCTTAGAAAAAAGCTTCGCTATTCCTGCAATGATGAATGATGAATGAGCAAAAAGTAATTTAACTAGCAATAATTAGTAATTTGTTAGTGAAAATTTTCGGCACAATATTGTTAAGGTAATTAGGATTGGATTACCTATAACGGAAACAGCGTATAATAAATTCTAAAACAGCATATTTGATATTTGAGCACAATCAACAATTGGATGGGATCGAGTACAACTATAATTGATTATGGATATAAATAATCCATAATTACATGCAACATACAACGAAACACTACCAACTACACAATATTCAACATTTATTAATACACAAAGCCCATGGATCGATAATATTAAACCTGCTGGTAAGACACACAACAATTATACAATTTAAAAATTAATTAATGGAGACGGTATTTGAAAAAATTCTATTCTGTAATTTATCCTACAATTTTATTCTAATTCTACTTTATTACCCGACTCGAGTTTGCTGAATCCATCCTACTTCCAACTTCCTTCTGTTAGTTCTGTTGAATGTAATTCCAGGACTTATAGAATTTTAAAACTATTTCATTTCAATCAAATTAATTACCGTTAATTAAACCAATAATTAATGTGATTTAATTAATAATTGTAATTATATAAAGCAAGTATGAAGAACTGACAACTTACTGAACTCACAGCACTAAACTTAACAATGGCTGCCTGCCGCCTCCAAGAGCAGTAGTGCAGCGCAACGAGACCACGGCAATTGCGTTGTTACGAGGCCGCATGCTGTAACATAGAGAACGAATCTGGGCCCTGGGCGCCGTTCAATTGTTACGTCAATGCAAATATCTTCCAGAAATGTGAAAATATCCCGATTTGCCCTGTTTGAAATGCTTATGTATGTACGCATAGGTAATTGCATTACTAATATCGTATTCTAGTTGTACACAGTTTTTAGTCGGTATAGTACTGTTATTCATTTAATTAATCAAATACATTCAATAATAAAATAATTTAATAAATATAATTATGCACATTTAGAGTTCCGTAGAACATAGAATAGGTTTTCTTGTTCTGAATTTTAAAAATTGGAATTGCACCGTTTAACACTTTCTAATAGTACTCGTGTTTATTACCAGAGTTTGCATTTTTTAAAAGAAGTTTAAGGCAATTTAGTCAATTTACATTAGCAATGTCAACTATGCAAGGCCCCTGTTTGGTTTAATCTTCATGAGCGAAGCGAAACATGATTTTGCTGCTACAAGTTACAAAACAACTCACTGGGGATCGTGGATTGCGACCAGTGCTGCCCAAAATTTTCGCTAGTCTAGTCAAGTCTAGTCACGTCCAAAACAGCTAGTCTAGTCTAGTAAAGTCACACTGTTTTCGAGGCCTGTCCAGTCTAGTCTAGTCTAGTCAACACAAAATCTACCTAAGTCAAGTCTAGTCTAGTCAAACTAGTCAGCTATCCCTTAACATGGGAAAAATCGTCGCTAGTCTATTCTAGTCTAGTCATTTTTTTCTGCGCCTCTTGGTAGTCTAGTCTAGTCAAGTCTCAAGTTTTGAAAGAGTCAGTTAGTCTAGTCTAGTCAAGTCAAGCGGCCGAAAAAAGCTGAAAGTCTAGTCAAGTCATAGTCATCTAGTCAAGTCAGGCTAGACTAGGGCAGCACTGATTGCGACAGCAGCAGTTTATTAATAATTTTTCGGCTACCTGGCTAGTGAGCTGCATTCTTTTAATTAAAATAATAATTAATTATAAGAATTTCAATAATTTTATTATGATTTCAATCCAAAATATATCTAGATCACTTGCACATATGTATTGGCCATGAGATCGCTAATTCCTATTATTTATTATTGTAATTAACACAATTTAAAAAAAATTCTTTTAATGATAGAAAGACGGACTTTATTAACAAAAAGTAATCACTGTCCTTCAACGAGAAAAGTCCAACGTAACACTATTACTGTTTAAGTAAAATGGTGTTATTGTTTTAGAGTTTTAGACAACAGCTACGTTTACTACTAATAATATTTATTTTTTTGTGTTCTTGACATAATAATAATTATGTGTAGGTCGGTGTTGTACTAAATTCGTATTAATCGTAATAAGTGACAAATATCTGTGGTATGCTATTTTTACGTCGCAATTTTATTATCACCCAAAGATTTTTTCTTTACATCTCCCTTAGCCCCCTCATTGTCCTTTTTAACATTAAGCCAATCCTCCGTGAGTGCGTCGATGATGGCAGGATTCATAGAGCTGGTTGCGGAGGGTATTTTTCCAATGCCTAGCCAGCAAATGGAAGTAGTAATATTTTCGGGAGCGACTCTAAAGGGATGGATACCCACATCCTGCTCAAACATTCTCGCCGGATAATCGTCCAGTACAGTGAAATTTAGAGCGTCTATACAAAGCTCCTGGAAGACAAAAAAAAATGTAACATTTAAACAAATATTCTTTTTTTTTTTTACAAAACTCACTTTATAAACTCGGGTTTGAAAATCCCAGAAAATGCTACTACAACCAACTTTCATGAAATGATGGGAAGCCAGGCAGAAGATGCTAGTGTAGCCCTCATGTCTTGCTAATTTGATATTTTCATTCATTAGGAGTGTAATAACGGCCACATTCACTGAAGGGGGTAAACTGATTTCGGTCCCCATCCAAGCTATTTCATATACACTATCTTTCAAATGAGGAATCTTGTGTCTATTCAAAACAATGAACAAGGAAAACACAAGCAAACAATAATGATAAAATAGTAATTAAAACAAAGGATTTATTATTATTAAAATGATAATTTAAACAATGATTTAAAAAAGTTGTAAAATTAAAAAATGATGCAATAACAACATACACTGCTGACCCCTTAAGCTCTTGTTGGTACTCGAGGATGTGGCTCATCTGTTTGAATTTGGCTTTGATCCCATCAGGCACAAGAGTATAAAAATCCTGGCTGAGAGAGCAAGCGATGAGCCTCTTGTCCGATAGCCGGGTCAAAGCGAGACACAAGCCTTGCCCATGGATACTGGGCCAAGCAGCCATGAAGTACTGGTAGTAGTCTGCATAGCGAATGAGGCTGAAGCGCTCCAGCGTCCCCTTCTCCGCGTAGCATTTACTCAGAATTCTGTACAAAAACATGGAATGTCGTGGGTGAAGAAGCATTGTGAAGGAAGTCAAGTTACTATTGTTAGGCTTAAAACCAGTTTGACGCATGTCCAGTGAAATATAGGGTTTCATCTTGACCAAAGTCTCAACAGTCAACGTTTTAAGCACATATACATAGGTATGTACTTCGATACGCATGTACTTTTAGAAAGTGTAAATACAGATTTTACTCCTTTTGAAAACTGTTAATCCATAGCTATTTTTAAAGGATACAAATAGCAGTTAAAGCAATTTTTGAAAATGTGTACATAGCAGTTTTACTGTTTACGAAAAGTGCAAAAAGCAGCTTTACTACTTTTGAGAAAGTGTACATTGCAGTTTCAACTGCTTTTTAAAAAGTGTAAATAGCAGTTTTACTGTTTACGAAAAGTGTAAATAGCAGCTTTACTACTTTTGAGAAAGTTTAAATTGCAGTTTGAACTTTGAACTGCTTTTGGTTATAGCTGTACAGCTTATTTTATACATTTTTGTTACAGCTTATTTTTAAAAAGCGGTTTCTATTGATTTTGAAAAAGTGTAAATACCAGTTTTTACTGCTTTTGAAAAAGTGTAAATAGCGGTTTCTATTGATTTTGAAAAAGTGTAAATACCAGTTTTTACTGCTTTTGAAAAAGTGTAAATAGCGGTTTCTA